>OY720636.1:29276568-29477929 GCA_963169105.1 Ceriagrion tenellum | reverse complement strand
GATAAATGTTCGTTCTCGAAGTCCCAGGTTCATCTGTATTTATCTATGGAATGGATTCTCTCCCGTTAAATTTTCCATTAAAAATATTGACGGTTCAAATATGGTGGGAAATACAGGAAGGCTGATCTCAATAAAGCAGAATAAATGGACAGATATCATATTACGAGGGTGCATCACAAGTAAATTAAAAGACTTGGTATTCGTTTCGGTATGCGTTCAATTCGTTTGAAAGATAATTTACCTAAATTCATTTACTTTACGGAGGTTACTTTACGCTTTCAGATATTAAAAATTTGGTTTAATACTACTATGAAAAAAATTTAGTTTTGCTCACGTGTTCTCCTGAAAGATAGACTTGCCTATATATGTTAATTTCAATTAAAGCTATAAAAGGGAGCTGGGGTAATGATGGTACCCATGGGTGATCATCGCTACAGAGGTAACCAACAGAAAATATTTTTAATGGATACTCTCTGTTCTGCTTTTTGAGGTTCAAATATCTAAATATTTCTCTCTTCAATAACATTCAACAACCACAGGCAAACCATTTTTGGTTCAGCGCCATTCACACTGCCGACCCTATGCCATTTCCGTCCCAATGTAGCTTTCAGAGCAATATTTTGAGACATGTTAATCAGCTAATTTGTAAATAATGAGCAATTGAAGGATCAAATTGTTTCTTGCCGCACTAGATATAGAATGTGATAAGAAGAAAAAACTGTCTTGGATAACTAATTCCTCCATTCGTCTGATTATCAATGGTCGTCTTGGGGCGATTATTAAGAGCATAGCCATTTGCTTCCCCCGTTTAAAGCTCTGAAGCGTGCATAGTATATTTAATTTCATTTATTGCATTATTCCTACTTTTAACTTATATTCCAGTTGCCATTTCTTTCATCTCTGTGTAATAATGAATTCCACCATATCAGTGCACATCGCCTCCAAAAATAGCTGTCTCGCATCATTTGGCTTTCCATATTAATGAGTACCTTTTTTTAATAATTTGTATGCCAGCTTAACCCGTGCATTGCACGTACGGTTGTATAGTATGTTTTCACGAAAGCTCATTGTATGGCATTAATCGTTATCCCTAAATCATGATCCCGGCTTAACAACAAAAGGAGTGTGCGGGGATAAACATGCAATGGGACGAGAATGCATGGGCGATGTGGAGTCTCTCCGTAACCACACCCCCTGAATGTGCCCTCCTCAACGGCACGTATACTACATCTAGATCTCCTCTCTCGTTCTCTCTCTCGCTGGACTGGTGGGCGCAAACCTCCGCGTTCCCGTGGGAGAATGACGGGATTTGACCCGCTCGCGCCCCGCCCACTCGACCAATAAACACGCCCACCGAGCTCCACGCCACCGAAGCACAGACTCCGTATGAGCGTATGTGACCGCCGCCCAACACGAGGAGGCTTCCTCTCATGCGCTCCTAATAGCCCGGAACATATATTGGCGTGAGGCGGGAGGATAGACGAGTTATTGTTTCGCCTAGCACGATGCGCACACCCCCTCGGACAAGGTTCCTTAGCTCCATTCCATCACACGCAGAGATATGCTACGTCTCTCACCATGCATCACATGCACCTCACTGCTTTGCGTAATGCTATGCGTGGTAGTAAAGGGCTATCAAATAGGTTGAACTAGCGCCTGCTTACTATCCTAATAGGAGCCGCATGAAGCAAATAGTCTGCTAGATCCAGGTCTGCCTACAATGCTGTTCTGATGAAGTTATCCGGAAGGATAAAGGTAAATGAGCCTTTTTGATAGCTCTCATCCGTTTGAACGATCAGAGTAGAGACATTGAGATAATTAAGAGGGAAAGAAGCAAAAGTCGGCAAACACATTCAGTACATAAATAATGCATGAAGGCGCAACTGCGATGCTCCTTAACAAGTACAATATCACCAAAGATAAGGCTGTTTCGTAATATTTTTTCTTCACTCTAACTGGGAGTAGCATTTTGCTGGAGAAATTACGGTTTATAGTAGATATGACTAGGTCGTCATTTCTTATGCTGGAGAAAGTAAAATTTTGAGGAAAATTTGACGCAAAAATTTATGCAATGAGGAAATAAAGAAAAATAGCCATTTTTGTACTTGGAATTACGATTTAAAGCATAATGGGCGGGTTGTGTTACATGTGATCACCTGTCCTAGATATTTTAATCTTCATGCTATAACAAAGATTCATTAAAACATTTGCACCCAAAAGAATGGAAAGGGGAATTCACATTCTAGGTAACGGGGGCCTCCTTTTCCATGAAAAGATAATATTATGAAAATGTTCATTGCCGCTCAAATGGAAGTCCAACCTACCATATATGCAATTCTCTGGATGATTAATTGAATGAAGTTTTGTAGCAGAATTATTCTTAAGAGTATAAAAACAAACCCAGAGATTCACAATTATACATTTCAAAAATATTTGTCTTATGTATGGATTTCACCAAAAACCGTTAAATAGCTTTCAAAGTTCAATGTAATGAATAAAATTTAGTTCATTCAAAAGTTATTTTACCATATGTAAGCAGTATAAATTTAATTTACTTTCGTTCAGGGCCACTCAAAATAAAAAGCGAATAGTCAAATCATGTCAATGAGAAATAAAAGTAAAGAATACACTTTCATTCATCACTTCTGAAGTATTTTATATTGTTAAATTTATTCTATTATTTATTTAATTATTTATATTATTTTTTAGTAATTGTGTAAAAGTATAAGGGTTGTTTTCAACATGGATTCGAAGAGAAATAACAGACTGAGCCGAAACTGACAGGTTATAACTCGTGAAAGACCCAAGCCCACAGAAATGCTCTACATACCTACGTAATCAAATATCCAGTAAAAAGTGTAATCCGCTTTTCTTCCATCTACATTTGAGATGTCAAGAGGGAAGAGTATTTTAAGAGTTTAAGTTTAAGAATTTTTAAAGAATATTTTATCACTCAAGAAAATATCCTCGTTTTTGACGTATAGACGTATAGTACACCCAACGTAGTTAGTAGAAGGGATATCGGCTTCTATTTCATATAAATTCAGACCGTTCAGAGGTAGTGTATTGTTCAGGCAAACCGTGATCGATCCACGATATGGGTTGCGATTAAGAGCGTAATACTTGATGCAAATGCGATGCATCGACCTCGAAACCACGATATGTCATAAAGATTCATGAATAATTCAAGGACCATACGCGAATCGATCGTACATGAAATATATATTCTACTTACCCGAGCAAACTCCTGGGTTATGTGTAATTTTGGTGGATATGACGGCAACCGCCACAGCCCGAAAATAATAACTGCAGTCTCATCGCTGGAACAGCCCAAATCCCCGTCTCTCGTTTACGCCGCTTTTTATGCTCCCTCATATGCATCCTATAACACAGGCCTGCCTCAGGATACGTCGGGTATCCAGCCATCTCCTTTAGAATATCACTCCCGTCACCAGACACTACACTGCTGCCATATATTGCATAGTAGTGGGTGGGATACACGATGCGATCATCCCGTTTTAATATTCTTGTGATCGCAGGACAAGCAGGATAGGATAGTAAAATATCGCCAATTTTCAAAACCTCTTGTTCCAGGCACAAGGTTAGTGTGATGGCCAGAGTACTGGCTTGCCTATTGGAATCCCCAATTTTGCATCCCAGTGCATCCATTGGTTGTTAAATCCTAGGATTGGATGACTGCAGCCCTCCATCCTTCCACATCTAATGCTAATTCCATTACCTCCTGGTATCTCTTCGTATGTACTTTCCTCTTTATTTGGTCCATTAACTTATTCCTGGGTCTTCCTCTGGGGAATTTATTTTGCCCCTCCCTCTATTTTGCCTTCAATTATATTCTCCACGAATCCAATGAGTCTCAGGGTGTGTCGAATCCATCTTGTTCTTCTTTTCCATATGGTGTTGCATATGGTTCTTTCTTCTCCTGCTCTTCTGTAAACCTCATAATTTCTTGTTTTGTTTATCTGCATACAAGTATTACTGGATATTTATCACTTAATTTCCGATCCCCTACTACTATCACTACTTGGTTGCTATGTGAAGAGCACTGACAGCACAGTACTTCGTCTGTCAGATGCGACGTTCAGCTGCAACTCCATGGGCTCCTCCACCCTTCTTTCATCTCCAAAATAGTCCTTCGTTTACAGACCAAGGCACCATTAACAAATGGCATAATCAATGTGAATCTCCTCTTAAATTTTCCTGACTTCCCTGAATATCTTAAGGGTATTTTACTCGGAGCAATTGACTCCACAGTTTATTGAAATGAAATTGTAAGAACGCGGGTATGGTACTAGAGCAGAGACTATTCCATTTGTCGTAATGGAGTTGAGTAAGCATTCACGTAAAGTCAGCGCTTTAAACTATGCAAGTTTCAATACACATCCAACCATGCATCAGATTGTGGAACTAAGTGCCTCGTGTAAAACTGCCATTAGTCACAAGGAAAATAAGATTGATAGGCAGCACAGACTTCTTTCAAAAAACTACACAGATAAGTGCATAAAACGCCACTTTCCACTTCTACCCCATACCATATGCTTCAAAATATACACTTCAATCTATCTCACATTAGTGTGTGTATCAAAACAAAACATGTCCTCTTGATTAAAATTCTTCCCTATGGATTCCTCCTTGTCGCCTACCAAATTGTAAAGGAAAATTTAAATATCAACTATTGCTGAAAATTCCAGGGAGAAAAGTGAATTTCCTCCGACCAATAATTGAAGCGCTGGAAAAAACAAAAGAGCCCAAAGCCTTAATTAATACGATGGATGTTCTCAGTTACCAACATGAAAATCAATCTTTTGAAATGATTCCCTTGGGACCAAAAAAAGACATTAAATAAATGGCTCGAGAATCATCACGTGTAACAAGGTGTTATTTATAAACCCCTGGTTTACCGGGTGAACAGAAACCTGTCGGATATTTGATTATATAATAACGGACGATACGCCGTAAAGCTCAGAAAACAGGCGGTGTATCTAAAGCTCGCTGTAAACCTACATCACACAACCTTCCATTCCAAAGCGGTGTTATTTACGTCAGCGGGGAGAGAGAAGGGTAGGGAGTGAATAGGAAGAACAATGTAGAATAATCACTGGTAACCATCAACTCAATTCTTTATTGATCGCTCAATTCCAAGAGTAGCTGACTGGAGTTTTCTATCCTTACCAACTGAATACTAGATCCCTTGATCTATACAAATTCATCTTAGGTTTAAACTTTTCCCATAGTTGTGTCTATTTTTACCCTTTGTTCTTCCCTCAAGACTTTTTCCTCTATTTTCCCTTAAACTTATTTCCTCAGAAACTTGTTGTTCCTCAGAATGAACTCAATCTATCTGGCTCTTCCTTTCTGCTCAGTGTTTCACATTCTCTTTTCTATGTCAACATTTTCTGCGATTCTTTCTTACAGATTTTATACGTCAGTTTAGTGTAATCAATGAAATCAAACCTCAAATCGTCAAATCGTGTCAAATCGTATCTAGTTTTTCCTCCCTGGTCAATCCCTTTTGATCTTAAAATAGTACAACACCAAATATGCCATCTAGTCCCAAGCGGACAACTGGGAGAGAATGGGAGGTGGAAAAACTCTTCCACGCTGCCGATGACATTCTGAGACTTGAGAACCCCAAATCCTTCCCTTTATGTTAACCACCACCATATAAATACCCACCACGCATCGACCAAGCGAATGCTATACAATCCTAAGTGCCGATTTCTCTTGTATTCCATTCTCTTTGCCTGTGCATACACGGGGTTTATTTCCCCTTTAGCACCCTCCACCAGCGACACAAAACCGTGGGGCTTGTACGCTTTTTTGTACATCCCTACCCATTTATGTTTTGTTTTGATAGCAAATTTCGATTCTATGGGGATTCCTTTCACATCTCCCTTTAAACCAAAAGCCACTTTATTTTTGTATCAGACCGTCTTGATCCCTGCCATTCTCAGCGGCTTTGATTCGTTCATGGGATTACTACCATTTCTTTTTATATGGCCGCCTACTTGAGGGAATATAATACTGAATCACTATTGCCACCCTTTGAGTTTATAACGTGCAAACGGGCGAACGCGGAAACTCATTTCGTGTCGGGCGTCGCCGCCGTGACGTGACATGACGCTTATCCTCTCAAAAGCATGCGCTCAATTTTCCATTCACTTTCCGGAGTAATGATTATCTTCATTCACCATATGGCATCCAGTAACTGGAACTGTGAAGTCAAAAAACATGGTATGGAAAATACATTTTCTTCACAAGTGATTGTCGCTTTATTTAAATAGCCAGGCTCTCGGTCTGCAAAGGACCCACAAATTTTCGATGGTATTTGAAATGCCTATTTCACGTGATTAATGGAAAAGTTACCATGATATAAATCATGTAATGATAAAAAATATTAATACACACATTAAATATTTAAGCCATGTCTATTCCTATTTCAAATTGCGGATGGAAAATTAGTAAGTAAACAGTCGAATGATGATACCATTTACTTCGGCATATACTTTCTCGGAGGTAACGTTAAGGCCCATTTATTATAACGAGACTTCTTCACATTGAGAGAGAAGAGTATAAATTTTAGGAAGAAAAATAAGAAATTAAATTATGTTGAAATACTTGGAAATACTTTTACCAATATTTATAAAATCATTCAGAAGGTTCAAATAAAAAGAGCAACAAGCGTTGAATAAAACCACCGAAATGAGAAAGAAATGTTTGGAAATAAAAATTTACTTGGAGGGCAAATTAAAAAGGCATGTAGCACAGCAATGTATTCCTCCATCGGAATCTTCTCTGAGCTGGCTAACAACTACCAAAATATGAAAATAAAGTAACGGCAACAGGAATAATGTTTTTGAGAATACTAAGGTCGGAAGGAAAATATATCTCAAAGGGAATAATAAAATTGGAAAACACTTCTGTAGACGTATTTTGAGAAATAATAGTAAGAAAGTTACTTGAGTTATATTGATGTTTCTATAGATCCAAAAAAAATTTCTAATCATGGCGGGAGCTGGCAGCATAAAGGAGAGTAGAAGCAACTGAGAAGTGCTTAATAAATTAGTGAGGTAGTATGAAATAAGTAAGAAAAATAGAGAAACAGACGCAGAAAATAACAGGTGGCCAAAAATTGTGACTCACATTTGCCATGGCACAATCTTCTTATGCCAATGGCACAGAGGGTATTGGAAAAAGGTTAATTATTACAAGGTAATTTTTTGCCCGTATTCTCTAGGTAAATGTTAAATATTAACGGGAAAAAAGGAAAAAAATCATCAGTTGTCACCTTAAGAATACTAAATTGAAGTAGTTTACCTTTTTGAGAACGTCACCGGCAGGGTAATTACAAACAAATATTAGGAATTAAAGAGGAAAACTCATTAACTTAAACTGAGTTTCGAAATCAGGTCTCTGAATTGACGCTGATAAGCCCACTACGAGCTATGTTAAAAAGTTAAGTATTGGACATTCTTAAAGTATCTCAGTTGAGTATTACTTCAAAATGATATTAAATGAGTTTGATAGTAGTAAAAATAAAATCGATCCCCTTTGTTTTCATTGGGTAAGAGTCATCATCTCTCGAAGAAAACCATGGTTTTCTTTTCGATTTCAGAGGGAAATTTAACTTATAATTGAATAATTAGTGGAAGATAGAATGTAAGCTTTGGTTATATTTTTAGATTCTCCGCTCAATGAGAAAAAACTCATGTATGGAGGCAAATCCTAGCTTCTTCTAAGATGTCATTCGCTAAAATGGAACAGTTTAATGAAAGAATGTTTTCTACATGAGTAAACATTTTTACTCTTCAACTTATTTAGACGCATTTTACGTTGAATCTTCAGTCAACAGTCACGTAGATGAAACGCGCTTCGATTTATAATGCAGTTTTGACAAATATATGATAAAGTGAGATAAGCATCTTAAATGAATAATAAAGAAAACTTTTAGAAAATTCATCTTACAAAATATCAAAATTAAACTGAAACTAAGTAAGAGAATTGTAAATTATGAACAAACTTCAAGTGTAATACTAGAAACATAGAATCCAATGTAACCTAATTCAGAACTATAAGTTAATGTATAATATTCAAGAATATCGAAAATAGTTACTGCTCTGGATTTAGGTAAAAAAAGTGGTGCCAATCACCTAGTTACGGCAGAACTATCTTGAAATCTTCTCCTATTATTAAGGTTTCCTATAACTTCCCGCACGTTTTAGTATTGCCATACTGTCCCAAGCAATGTTACACTGCTTAATTTGTGGAACGCCTACACTTGTAAGGGTCCTTTACAATATCTGGTCCAGCCACGACAGTAATCAGCATTATGCTGTGGTTCATCTAGTAAACACTATATGGATTTCATTTGCCAATCTAAAGGAATATTTATTCTTCTGCTATTTATAGATATGTGTTAACGTAATGCACAATGTTATAAAATGGATTTTTGTTGGGTGTACTGGTTTAGAACCGCTTTAAGTACCTCCATGGTTTACTGAGCCACAAGGGGTATTAATTCAATCTCCAAAATAGGCGAAAACTAGATGTCTGCAGTCCCACGGAAAACAAGGGTATTTATCAAAGCTAAACATGATTGAATGCTGGCATCGCGTGGATTTTGTTTGGTTAACTGTAACATAAGGTTCTTTTTTGGTACAACCTGAAAAATAGCCAGAGGATAAAACAGGATGGATATTATCGCAGGGAAAACAACACTACTACGTGACACTAGGCTCTTGAAGGACAGAATCGTAAATGTGTGCCATTATTTTTTAATGATATCTTAATAAAAGAGCAGAATAATTTCCAACTGCTACAGTTAAATGGCAGAGGGCATAGAAATTCTAGCGAATCTTAATTGATTTGTAACGTTCTTAACCTTTAGCAAAGTAAGAATTTACTCATTTCTAATGATGTAAATCAATGAATGCCTTAAAATCTTCCGAATATAGTGCTGAGACAAAAATCAAAAGGAGAATCCACGGCCAGTTATCAGACTACTGCGCTACCCTGATAGATTTGTTTATAATTCTACCTTTTGAGAATATTATACACTCATTTTTAAGTCCACAATGATGATTGGGTGTATTTAATGTTGCTTTTTCCCCAAAATTATATTGCGTAAGAGCCTTACTGCAGCCATAGGTTCTTCAGCACGCTACTTTAGAGTACGGAAAATCCCCTTAAACTTTTGGTTTGAGCCACCGACGAAGGTATTTATATACCTGAACTACCCTATAAGCTGCCGCGCTACATAAAGGTACGGCCAGGGAAGTCATGAGCCAAAAAAAAGGGAGGAATTATAGGAATGTGCTGAGACGAGGACAGCTTCCTCTCTCTCTCGCATCGAAACCCGCCCGTTGGCCGTGAAATTTAATGTAATTCAAGCACTGCGTGTACCCTCCGAGTCTCCGACTGCTCCCAATCTAGGCTTTTCTCCTGCATTTTTCTATTTTCTGGTCTTTTGCAGCGGAGTTTTGTGAGGAGCTTGGCTTTCCTTTGTTTTATTTTCTTCGCAAATTATATATTTTTGAGCAGGGTATTAGAGGCTTAGTGTGTATACGAGATGTGGCTTAGCATTCCAAAATAGCATCTTTCATTCATTTATTCATCCGAGTGTCTTAGAACTATTCATTCACTGATCCTAGTTTTTATAATTTAACGCCGCTAATGTTCCCCCCACGATGGGCCTAGAGTTACGCAATTCCCAGGCTGAGTGCTCCATCTGACTCCTTCATATTTACTAACATCGCTTAATAAAATATTATCAGTGTGAATTCTCCGATTTCTCACTCAAAACACAAGCTAACGTTGTTGAGGCTCGATGAAAGAAGTTCTCAATCCGCATCTGTGGCAATATCTCGATTGATGACACGTCTTCAAAAACTATTTATTAGTGCTTTTTGATTTACAATCAAGTACGATCGCACAAAAGTAAAAAAATGGGGAAAAGAAAGCTGCGTTGCAAAACACAGGATGTTGCCATAAAATAGCTGAAATTAATACTTTCGATAACTACTTTAAGTTGCAGTGGGCTCAAAAATCAAGAATACCATTGACTTTTTATTCCTTTACTCCAAAGTATTGTAAACTGATATCAATTCAGTGAGAGAAAACCTACTTAATGCTTTCTTAACAAACAGGAATAAGGTGTCGTATTGTCTTTTTGTCTCCAACTCATTTAAGAATCAAGGAAGAAGAACAAGAGGTTTCACAATGTCTACCCTTTCGGAAGCCGTACAGAAATGCTGTGGAATGAGCGGGAATTATCCTTGAATTTCGTAATAAAACTAACTTTTGTGCGCTTCATAATTAATATCCCCATAAAAAAATCTTGCATAAAAGCGCATGAGTAGGCAAATTGCTATGCCCTCTTTTGAAGACAAATTTACTTTCTATGCATTTCAAGATATTTCAAGATATTTATCATTCCATGAATTTCTCCCCTAAAATATACAGCTGAACTTAGTACATGATAGACAATGTAAGACTGTACGAGAGTGAAAAATTGTCTCTAAAAGGATATTAAAATATCCGCATTAAATTTCTTAGGATAATATGAGATATCTTCCGCCTTCAAATATATAACTGTCGTCAAATAAACGATTTTCCTCCTCATAACTACCAACCCCAACTGAGATTGTTTTCCACCTCTCTATGGTGGCTCGATATGAAGCAGATACATGTTAACGCATTTGCCTGTGACTTACATTAAAATTAAAGGAAGGCATGCCAAATATCTAGGGAAATGATCAGAGGAATCTGGAGTATAGTAAGGTCTTAGTTAAAAAAATAAATAAATTGCAATCCAATCCAATTTAATAGAATCAGGAGTTACTCCTGCAAAGTTGAATAACGAAGATAGTGTTTTTTTGAAGATGTTAAGAATAAAAAATGCGCAATTAGTAGCTCTACTGGCCACTTGTGTTTACTGTTACGTGAAAATCTTTTAAATTGATTGCAATCAAGATCACCGCACTTCAAATTCACCGTCAGTTATGAGTTCCATCTGTATACAATTTGTCGAATCACAACATAATATGAATTTATAATTCGATCAAATGAAGACTGCGTATTTTTATGTGATTTCTATGCTGCATGATTATAATCTTGCAATGACTTTGAACCGTCCAAGTACTGTCTTGGAGTGGCGGAGTGGGAGAGAGACGTGGGAGTGACAGTAGAAGATGGCATGGTTCACTTCTCGTGTGGAAAAGATCAGGGAGAAATGAATGAAAGGAGAGTCAAAATCACCCCTCAAGCCCCACACTATACAATCAAATGGGAGTCGCTCGGTATAAAAGCGAGCGGCAGATATACGACAGGGATTTTCTGCCATATGGAACCGCCTCCCTCTGAGGAGCTGGTTGGGGAAGTCTCAGCCGAGTGACCAGCCGAGACCACTGTCTCCGGCCACACGTCCCTCGCAAGAAGGTAAAGAGAGATCCGACTTACCCATCCATCTTTTTCCTTCCTTGCCGCCTAGTGTTTGCTTGCATATATTGATCTGTCATCTGGTCCATTAAGAAAAAATTATATTCTTTCAGAAAGAAAACCAAAGCTTTTGCTTTCACCTTGATTCATCCACCTCGAGGATAGTTTAATGACTTTCAAAGAACGATAAATCATCACTACTATACATTTTTTAGTCTACAATATACAGAGCCATTTACCTGCTTCTCACCAATATGAAACTCCGTGAAACCACTTGACACACATCAGCGTCGTGGTTACCATATACTTTCGGAATGAAAGTGGAAGATGAAGGAAAATGATTTAGGAGTTATTGTAACTTACTTTCAAAATGAGTTTAAAATGTGCCCTTTCGGTGATTGGAGTGAATTTCACTTACGTTTAGATATTCGTGAAACTACATACGAGTATTTACTAGAGACATGTATTGATAAAAGCGAAAGATATTGCATTCTACCGATTTGGTTTCTTGGTCAAAAATGTTATTTAAAACACGTAGCCTTCCGGTCCTTGACATGTATTTCGAAATAATTCGATGGCATATGCACTCAAATTTTCATGCGTGGCTCTCCGCATTTACCGTTGATTTTTTTAGCAGGGGTTAATATGTGAATGTGTGAGGGTGGGCGACGGCTACTGGGCGCAATGCTTGTAAAGATGCTTCTCAGAACAAAATAAAGGGTACGCAAGGAAAATGGGAGAGGGGAAGAGTAGAAAGTAGTATTGGAGGTCTAAGACGTTTGACGAAGAAGTTTGTGTATTGCTCTCCCAGCACGGCCGCTGGTGGGCCCATGTTCGCCCCCGCTGTTAAGCAGATTGTCACTAATCCTGGATTTTATAGCGACGGTCAATTCAGTGGGAAGCAAATGGTGAATGGTACGGGTAAAGGGAATCAAAGGATCGGTAAATAATTAAAATTGGTGAAAAAAAGATGGAAATTGAAGCGCGCTGATGAGATCTGGAGAACCGACTACTGAACGTTCGGCGCTAGAGCCGGACGCCGCCGCGGCGGGAGGCCAGCGTTACGCCTTCACTCAAAATTTTTTTCTCTCTTAAATGAAATATTACCCCAACCAAATTTTTCAACTTTTAGAGGAGGGTTGTATCTACAATATATAAAAAATATAGAAAATCAAAAGGAAAACTACATCGTCAAAAATTGATTTTAAAATTTGAATTTGTTATAAACTTTATTTAATTGTTTAAATTTTACAAAACAACCAATTAACTATCTTTTTCGGTTTAAGACTTTTAAAATATGTTATTGCATGTTTTTTTATCCTGCTTATTTCCGGAGATATGCCGTAAAATGCGAAGACACTTTTGTAAAATTCTAGTTTTACAACATTGCAATATCTCAAAAACCGTTGCATGTATCACAAAATAGCTTTGAGGTTTTCGTTTTCTAATCAAATGAAGACGAATGGCCAAATTTGGTCGTAATCGGTTACTCCAAGGGTCAATTTTGCCAATTTTCTGGTCGAATTGTGGTGGAATGACCCACTGATATTCTCCTAAACGCGAAAGAATCCGTTTCATGTGATTATGATGTTTCTATTGAACATCATGGTATCATAACGAATAAATAATGCGTATTTTTTGCTTAAATTTTGCATTCCGCGCTGTAAACCCAAGTCATTATGATGCTTTTTTGGAGACTTTTGTTCCAACTTACCTCAAAAGTTTTTGTCAAACTAGGTCTTGCTAATCGTATAATACGAAGGTCCTCGAATGAAAAATTCAAAGAGAGATGCTACTTCGCTCTAGTTAGGCCACACTTCGAATACGCCCTGAGCATTTGGGACCCTGGATATAAAGATTTAACCAAAAATAATAATAAAATACAAAGGAAAGCAGCTAGATTCGTTAAAAACTGCTACGAGCGTATATATAGTGTATCACAACCTTTAAAGGGATTAAGGTGGGAGTCCCTAGAGACCCGGAGGCTACACGCTAGGCTTAGGTTGCTTGAGAAATTCAGAACTATTATTTTTCAGAGCGACACAGAGAATATTATCATGACTCTTCACTACTCTCTCTAGGTCTGACAGATGCGATAAAATAAGAGGGATACACTGTTGAACATAGAGGTGCAAAAACTCGTTCTTTCCGCGCACAATAAGTGACCAAAATAAAAATTGAGCTCCACTAAATACACTCCTATAATACATATCACCATTTCATCTCTCAAAAACTTACACTTTGACACAGCTGTTGACCTAACACCTCCCTGCCTCACGCCTATGGGGCGAATAGCAGGGTATTGTGTAAATGTAGATAAGTTATAATATGTGTTAAATTCACACTCAACTACTCCGCGCTTCACCCACTGTGTTGCGAAGATGATGTTAGTTGAAAAGTGGCCTCCAACCGGGACATTTACTCTCCGGAAGTAACTTCGAGTTGCGAGTGCGACAGGTCAAACGAGTGTCAGTTCCGAGTTACCTACATTTGAACGAGAGCAACTTCAGCAATGGGACGCAGCATTTTCTGGACAAGGAATGGGGAGCAAGCAGATTGCACGGTAATATTGCCAATGCCTCATTTTAGTTCTCTCAGGGAGATAGGTGCAGGTATTTCAAATGATGATCCGCACAATCTTCATCATAGAGAACTAATTGAGGAAATGAAAAGGGGCTACGCAGGAAGGGAATCTGGAACGGTAAACCAAGGGAAATGTATCTTATGTCTTTCGATTGAAACTACCGAATTAAATGAGAGAGATTTTAGACAGTGACTCCATTAGGATAATACCTCGGCCAGTATAGGTTTGCGGAAAATTTGCGATAAAATTTACGTGGCATTTAGATCATGAAGTCAATGCTCTCTATAGTGCCTCTCTCCAAAAGCAAATTCCTCATTCCTCTAATTGCACCATAGTTGTCTTGGAGAGCGCTCAAATGACTATTTCAGAGACAGCAACCTTCAGCGAGCGACTAACATATACGTAAAAAAAGCGAAATCAAGGCTTTGGGGAAACCCGCGAGAATGCGTTTAAACGTCACACATTGGTTAACTTTGGATTTATTACATTTATATGTTACATAAGCAATAGCTAATCTAGTGGTAAAACCATATGTTTTTGACAAGAAACACAAACGATTCAACAGGAAAACAAATATTCAATTTTTCAATTCTAATATAAAATTAATTATTCTCAGTTATGAATCAAGGCGTCAAATTGAAATTTCAGTAATTTTAAAATTAATGGTACTTAAATATGGATTTTAAGGACAAGTGTGCGTAAAGGGCATTGGCATGACAGGTAACAACTATATCACAGGAAAAGGGGATTTGTTTTATCTTTTGCAAGGCTTCTACCACAGAGCCAGCCGTACTTCATTCTCTTATCACATGACTAACAATTCAATAGACATTTTTATCAAACAGATTTATTTAAAATAAAGTTTTCTCATGGATTTTCAACACATTTCGCTGCAAAAGTGCAATGCATCATTTCAGTCTTTCATTAGTTGCTAAGACTAGATAACAATGTGTGAAACAGTGGCCTCATTACAGGTTGAAAACTTCTAAAACACCGATCAGTATCAAATATAGTTCGTTTACTTGGAAAGGTGACCGGTAACTGAGGTCATTTGTGCCATTAAGGGTAGATGTGAAGGTTTGTGAGGGAAGAGTGCTTTAGGATTTGGGGATAAGGTGAAAGAAACCGGCTTTGATATATCCTTCTTACCAACGAAAGGTTCTAGTGCACACGAAGATAACCATTCCATCCAAAGGACGGAATTTACTCTTAAAATACTCACCATACTGTATCCAATTAGAGAAGTTTTATCAATTACAATCTCTTCCACCACTGGGTTTAAAAGCTGGTTCCCCGAAATTGGTAGCCGCACCTTAGCCACCAAAGTACTAAGGACCTTGAATAAATTTCACATTTTTCCCTCCTTACATTTTGGATGAGGCACCCACAAATGACACATTTGGCAACATGTAAACCATTGACGTGTCCGCACCACCTAGAACACTTTGATATTTTCTCCGAGTTCATTGCCTCTTTCACTCAGCAAGTTTAACGGACGAGGTAGAACCTTTCGTAGTAAAAACTATGACTTCCGTCTTTCTCTATTTTTTTCATTTAGGAGATTCCAACTATCCATTTTTCTTGCATCATCTACGTTAAACACTGAGCATTCAAGGCACTAAATTCTTCCCGTACACCAAGGACTAGGTTGAAACTCTTCGGCGCTCCCAATACCTTTGGAACAATATAAGAAAACACAGTAGAGTGGCTGATGGCTGCATTCTCCACATTACATTTCCCCTTGATGAGCTCTCCGGAAGATCAGCGGTTCTGGTGTTTGCTTGCACAATTTGAGATTTCCATCTTATTGAGTATTCTGCTGGTGAATTCGATAGGGATGAAAGCCTGTAAAACAAAAAAATATTATAATATGTTCCGGAGTTCTCAAGACAAATAGTAGTTAACCATTAAAATTGATGATGACTCACTTGACGAGAACATTATTTCGCCTCCAATTCAGTATGTATATCTTTTTCTTTTGTTTGGGACAAAATGTATGCAAAACTTTCCCCATATTTCCTTCTCTAATTCTGTCAATTTCTTCCTGTACTCCAATTTCTTTGTATTCTAGAATTGTGACATTCCAGACATTGCATGGCTCTGTTAAAATATAAGGAATCATGAATAAGTTAATTAGTTTTATTATTTTCCTCAATTATGAGACTTATAACATATCTGTATTTTATTCTGAGTAGGAACATTCTTTGAAAAGGAAAATTATTTAACTTACTGTTTTCAGATGAATACATTTCAACGGTCAGTTGCCGGTCGATTTTGGAATGTAACAGCCAAAGACATGACTCATGGTAATAGTTTCTTAATGCTGCAGGCAGGGCTTTAATTTTCGTCTTAGAGTCAATAGAACCTTGAATATATTAAGAAATATCAATGGCTAATTGGTTACACAGCTCCATGGTGTAATTCTATCTCAGGTTTTGGCACATACGTGTTTGTAATCATGCTCAATATACTGTGTGAATGTTCATTCGTGCAAATGTGTATTGCGCTTACACGACGGCGCTTACACATATAATAAATCCGTATTGCTTGAGAATAAAATGACAAAAATGCACAAATGACCACATTTTCAGCAAATGCTTTCGGTATCTTTCATGGTATTTGATTTAATTGAGTTTTTCTACGTGGTAATGATATGCAAATTATTACCTGCTGGCTCAGTCTTTATCCTCTCTCCACATGCATTTTCATCATCAAATCTAAAGATTCCTTTGAAACCGAATCCCCGAGCCGTCCAATTAAAATGTGACACTCTGTATTCCACAAGTAGGCTGGTGGTGCTCTTCACAGCTATTGGCATCACATGCTGAGAAATAAAGTCAAAGTGAAATTTAATTTAAATTAAATTGAAAAAAGAAATACATGGAAAGTGTAAACTAACAAAATGACCGTAAAACAAATTTTTTAATGTCGGGATTCTAAGTTCGAGTTACATTTTACGCGATTTAAGAGCAGAAACTAATTGTACGTACTCTGATAATTTTAAAATAATGTTACAAAAGAGTCAGGGTTGGAATTTGTAATTATTTTGTGTTTGAATAAATACTGATATAATTTTTTGTTGGAACAAACGTAAGTTTTTGCTGCCAGTTAAATTTAAATTAAATTGAAAAAGAAATACATGGAGACTGATAAACCGACGAAATGACCGTAAAACAAACTTTTAAATGCCGGGATTCCAAGTCCGAGTTATATTTTACGCGATTTAAGAGCAGAAACTAATTGTACTTACTCTGCTAATTTTAAAATAATGTTACAAAAGAGTCAGGGTTTGAATTAGCAATTATTTTGTGTTTGAATAAATATTGGTATAATTTTTTGTTGGAACAAATGCAAGTTTTTTGCTGCCGGTTGCTGGAATTTTTATCCTCGCGTAAATTGTTAATGTCGGTTTCTGGGATTCCATCTCCGCTCAAATTGTTAATGAAGAACTGAATTCTTTTTTTTTAAGAGGTAAAAGTTTTTAAAAAATTAATTCTATGACAACGAATATTTTATCTCTGCATCCGTATCCTATGCATATATCTTTCCGTTTGAATCTTCGTGGTCTCAATTGAAATTTCAAAAACCCCTGACTTAATTCTGTTTTGATTACAAAATTATAAAATCCACATTTGGAAAATCGGTGCATATTTATGCCAACAGTTTATTAGTTACCATACAGACTAGAGGATTTTTCCTTGAATATATCGATTTCATTTTACAGGCCCTTGGCAACTTTACTTTTGTAAGATGTTTGTTTTTAAAAAAGTTTTACATTTTTAACATCAATATTATCAATTTACTGTCATCTTTCACCAATTGATATTTCATCAGATATCGATGCGGAGGGAAGGAATTCCCTTTTGAGTGTTAGTATTGTCATAGTTGCGAAAGCATTCTAAGTCTTCGGTCGATTTGCGACTTTGAGTCACAAAAAAGTCGCAAAAAGGTCGCAAAAAATTTCCTTCCAACTTACGTGAAAATCACCACAGAGGCAGGAAACCTGACTTCCCGATCCATCTGCAGCAAGAATCACCATGTGGTCCATTTGCTATAAAGGAATTGAGTCGGTCATGCAAGAACATCCACCTCCAATGTCTTCATCCATAATTCCCCCTCCTCCATTCTCAGTCTGACAGCGAGTGTTGCAGTGCGGGTCATTAACCAATCTTTCCCCTGCAGTAATCTGAGAAAATATTCAAGAATACATTATTAACTTTTTGACTAAATCTTCTTTTGAGTTTCTTTTGATCTTTTGACTAAAGTTCATTTATTGCGATGATAAGCAATCTTGCCACTATGTTTATTAATCGCTTAAAAACAGGGATGAATAAAAAGACTTGTCAGAAATTGCAGGATACTAACAAAAAAATGAATATCATGGTGAACTTTACAAAGGCGTTAGCAAGGAAATAATAGAAGAAGCGTCTCACCTTGAGAGTGATGGTTTGACCTTTAACGAGATCAAATCTCTGTGAACATCGCAGAGGTCCTTCGACATTCCTAAGGAACTGATGAGATCGACCAGCTACCGGTTCAGAAAAAGGTTCTTCCTTTTTTGCATCGCGACCTCTTCTCTTAGAGCCATCATAAACAACATCACATAGAGTTGAAGGTTGTAATGCACCATCCAAACGTTCTACAAAAGATTTGGACACAACCGTCAGTATTTTTCCTATTGATTCGTTTAAAATATATTAGTTTCCTTTGGAGACATGGGTGGATGGCTTAGAGGAAACAAGAATAAATTCAATGTCCTACATTGAACGAAGAAAATTGAGTGAAGAGATACAAGACTACCGATAATACGGTGATTCAATACGTATGAGTTACCGAGAGAAAAAAAATCAGACTGCATTGGATGTTTAACTACTGCATCTTTGGCCCACCAGATCAATACTTATTCCATCGCCATATCCAGGCCTCCTCATTACGAAGGTTATCATGTAATTTCAGATAATATAAATAAAGCATATGTTATGTATACAAGAAGCTAGGAATGGCACATGAGATTTTAAAGCATTTTACCGCATGGGCTCGAATTTGCGTTACCGTTCTTTATAGATTACAAGGGCGTGACATCATGTTCCCTGTTATCCCTCAAAACTTCCACGGTAAAATCCCCCAATATAAACACCCAGGTAGCTTGGTGGTCTCGACATTGATCAGGCAATGCCTATGGTCCACGGTTTCATTTCCGGCCCAGAATAATGTTTTTCTCGAGGCAATTTCTACTGAAGACTGAATCCTTGAATTTTTACTTAATTTATTTAATGGAAAAAGGAGATCTTTATACAAATAATTAAACTTACTGTTGATTAAAAATTTGATGAGTTTAAGCTACATATGAATAACACCTTTGTGTATACATATATATAACATTATTAATCAACGACTTATACCCCTAGCAGAAGATATTATTGGCGAATATTAAGCTGGATTTAGGAGTGGAAGGTAACAATAGACCAAATTTTCACAGTAAAAGAAATCCTGCGCAAAACCTGGAAATATGACATTGATGTATATAATGTATTCATAGATTTCAAACAGGCACTTGATAGAATAAAACTTTATCTAATACTGCTCGAACTAAAAATCCCACACAAATTAATAAGATTAATCAAAGCGACAATGGAGGAAACTGTAGCAGTGGTATGTATCCAAAACCAACTGACAGATGTATTAAAAATCTCTAAGGGTCTGAAGCAAGGAGATGGTTTGGCTCCTACCCTATTTAATATAGCTCTGGAGTACGTAATAAGGCAGATGGAGTCAGGAAGAGAAAACTTACTAACCAACAAATTAACGCAACTGGTTGCCTACGCAGATGATATCAATATTCTGAGCCGAAGAGTAGTAGAGGCACAGCAAACCTATCTACAAATAAAAAACCATGCTAAGAGCATTGACCTTGAGATTAATACATCAAACATCAAAATTCTACTACAGAAAAGAGGGAACAGGGGCTCACAGTACTAGATGACCCCATTGAGTCAGTGGACCGATTTATATACTTAGGGGTGGAATTAAATGCAGATGGCACAGAAGAGGGAGAAGCCTGGATAAGAATAACACTAGCCAATAAAGCGTACTTTGCGATGTCACATGTACTTCGATCAAAAAATGCCCATCGTAATAGGCCATCGTAATAATAAAATATACAAGACAATTATAAGACCCATTGGAACTCATGGATGTGAAGCATGGAGTGTGACAGAGAAGACGAAAAGCAAACTTGATCGATTTGAAAGGAAAGTGTTTAGAAAAATTTTAGGACCCATTCAGGAAAACTATATGTGGAGAATCACATTCAACCATGAATTATATGGTATTTTTAGAGAACCCCTTCTGTCAAAATACATCCGACTACGGCGATTGCAGTGGGCCTGGCATGTGGCTAGAATGGATGACAAAATGATACCAAAGAGAACGTTAGACAGCCGAATGTACAGTAATAGACTAGAATAAAGACCACGTAAACGCTGGGAAGATGAAGTAAAGGCTGACACACGGAATCTCCTAGGACTACGACTCTGGAGGAGAGCGGAAACTGACAGAAAAGCATGGAGGCAGAAGTTGAAGGAGGCCAGGGCCCAAATCTGGGCTGTAGCGCCATAGGAGAGAGAATGAATAACACCTACTTGAATGCACGGGTAGAAAAATTCGTTTCAATAAATCTATTACGCCAGAAAAAAGGAGCTAAAACTACTTAGTTTACATATGAAGAAAAAATACTTACCATCGTGGAAAAGAAAGGCACCTTCTATGAATTCCTTACTAGAGTCAAGCACTTGATGAAAAACAATGGTGAGTATATTCCCAGTTGATACAATTGATTTCTGCTCTGCAATGCTGTAGTTAATGAAATAAAATGTTGGTCAAAAACAATTTTCAGCAGACAAATTACAAATAATTTATTTTGGCGTATTAACTCCTAAATATGGCTTAAAACTACCATAAACTTTTTTAAAAATATTAGTACGCATTATAGAAGCATTTGATGAAGTTAATGTCAGGCGTCACACATTACCTGTCGTAACTAATGAAACATTGTATGGCTTAATTAACCGGCATTTCTCGCCTGTGACAAATGTGTACCTGAAATCTAGGTAAGCTAAGCTTTCGACGGAAATACTTGACTTAAACGATAAATGATATAAATCTTGGTCTAAACATTGGCGGGAGGACTATTGAATTGTTTGTCGATGACATTTATGACCTAGAGTAAAACGTTCAAAGAAGTACTTGTTGTATTATCGGCATAGGACAACAGCTGCAGAGGTATTAATATCACTTACGTTTCTATAAAAGTATAGACACCTTTTTCAACCTTGAAAGTGACGAACCGGATAATTTGACTTAATACTTATTCGCCTTTCCTTTTATTATACGTTCAGCTTCTCTCAAATGAAACATCCCGTTAAATTTATTGTTAGATTAAACGATGACATAAACAGTTACGTTCTGATTATTTCAAAGTGCGAGCCTCCATGAATGTTCATAATAGATTTTAGCATTTATCATGACCATTCATAATGACAAAGAAATTTTTTAAGTAAAACTTGTGGTAATGGTAATGTCTATCACTAACTTATGCCGATAAAACTTACCTTTCCTGACGATCTTCTGCATTTCTAGTAAAAGGACTGCATATCTTTTGAACACATTTGCTCTCCTTTCCGAGTTTACCATCAAATATTTCTATTGATGATTCACATGCTGGTGCCCTGAAAAAATTACATTTCACCCATCAAGTCTAAACTCAAAGTTAATTTATTGCTCAAGCACTTTTTCATTTGCTATACATTACAGGCTGTCTGCGTATTCCGCTATTCAGTACAAAATTCATTGGTGAGTTAATGTTGATTTGCACTATAACAGAAGATTATATCCATGATGCATGAATGATGTCATTTCCTCAATTCCCGATTTCAACTATAAGTATGTTATATCTTGGAAAGCATAAAAAAACTAATTCACTAAGCGACGCTAACGTAGACAGAACAGACTGAGAGATACTTGAAGTCATAGTTCACTCTAAAATTTGAATTCCTTAAATAAACTCGCTGATTCGTGATGTGATCAATACGTCACGGCTTTGTTGTGGGAGCGAGCTGAGCGACTGAATTGCTGGGATTTATGGAACATCTTTGTTATTGGCAAAGCCAATCGCGAGTACCAGAGTGCCGAACAGAAAGATGGATAGTGGATTATTCTAAGTATACTCGCAAAAATCCACCCATCGTGGACACTATACTCCCTTCGTTGATTGTGGAAGAAATTTTTCCAAAAACTAAGACAACATACGCGCTGTGAAGGGGACGAGAAAAATGAAAATATTAATTGATCTGATACATTCAGGACATATTTTTTTTTGCAAATAGAAACATGAACTTACTTTTATCTGTTTATAAATTCTGTATGTATCACAAAATACTCATCAGTCATGGAAAAGAAGTACTTCCTGATTTCCTCCCACTCGAACCTGGCCGGTCATCCTAAAACAACGCTGATGTTTGCAGGGCACAAGAGTTGGTAGAAAATAGACACTGGACACCGTGCCACAAGGTTCGGCAGCAAGTAGACAATGCTAAAGTCGTGGTTAATGAGGACGACAATGCTGCTTAAAGAACTGAGTGCAAGGACTTCACAACGTTAAAGGATGACTAATTTTATCATATTTGTCTCATCTTGTCGGAACAAGAGTTAGTAGCTGATGCTTTAAATTATTCGCAATTTCAGTAATATTTCCTGGAGTTTCATTGATAGGTATATTACTAATAATACTTTATAAATTCTAAGTCAAGTCTTATAAATTATTCAACGGTTTCCATATGTAAAAAATAGGACAAAGATACATAGTTCCCCAGCTTTCAAATTAGAAAAAAAAATTTACCCGTGTATTTATTTTTTCGATGCATCGCTAAAGAGTAAGAGAATTTTAAAAAAGTGGAAGATACCGAAATATACACAGCGGTGAGTAAAATAACTTCGTGGCATATTGGCTAATTTAATTTATTTCAGATTTCCCTGGTGATTTGTAACAACGTACTTAAATGCCCAGTACTAGGTATTTTTTATATATTTTGTCAGTTTACTGAAAGCTGAAAACTTTTTTCAGTTTGCTGAAAAGTTTACACAGAGTTCCCAGCCATCTCGTAAACTCATGTATAACCTTACTTCCGTTATAATTTTATGAAATAAACCTACGGAAATTATTGAAAATCCTCGAATTAAGATGTTATTGAATGACTTGTGTCGTTGGAAGCCAGCTAGAATTCTGGCACGCTTGAACGAAAGTGGTGGTTTCGAATCTCGCCAGCGTAAATTTTTCCAGCCAGAACACCCTTATATTATTTTTCTAAATTTTCAGTTCCTATAGAAGGCTGTTGCAAAATGTAAATATGAATAACATTATGATGGATTTGAAGGTTAACTTTTCAAAAAGCTACGATATAGAGTTTTTGGCATATTTATTATTATAGTCTATACATTCTCAAAATTTTATACTGAAGTTCAAAAAATACTATTCTGACAAAACATCCAATTAAGAGACATGGATGAATTGTTGGAGGCAAAATAATAACGGAGACATGCCAGAGGGAGAAAATAAGCATTGCTAAAAATAAATTTAACAATCTAGCCCAACTCTGGAATAATAACTCGTTAAGAACTGTCACCAGACATTGTGTGAGACCTTTTCATTTCCACCGGATATTACCCTTATGACAACTTTCTTTCGCTCTGCCTGCAAAATAAAGACCTTTTTGCTAGACTTAAAGGTAAAGGCAGGTTTTCAAAGTTTGAAATCGAAAACCTGAGGAACGTATTCTTTCATTATCACAGGCCTTGTCATCTTTTAATACGCAATTAGTTCTCCTTTTCATCTACAAAACTATGAATAAAGTTGCACTACAATTTGTTCTCTGAAAAAAATATCAAACCTTACAAAGTGAGTTCAAATACCGTACTTTCTTGAGTAAATTGCGCAATTATTTCCAGTGAGAAAAATATCCTTATTACCCGAGAAAACCGAGCACTTGCGTAGGTTTTAAGTATTCCTCAGTAGGCAAAATTCTGGATTTTATTACGTTTGTCCGTTACGTTACTTTACGGCAAAAGAAACTATTTTCGGGGCTGATTCCTCCTCGACATTCATTTATGCGCAAAGCTTCTGTCATTGCTTTCCATTTTCTTCCGTTGTTCGGAATATTAAAAAAACCTTATTTGGTGCATTCACATACGCATATTGGCACAGAAGAACAGTACGTCATTCATAATTATTTGTTCAATTATCCACGCAGACCAAAGAAACGTTCAAGAGCATGTAGAGTACGTCGACATCAGTGAGCTTGAACAGAGCCATGACGTCACAACATAGGGACGGTACGTTTTCGGCGCAGCAATTCGGCAGGAAACTAATATCTTCGCTTAAGAGGTTAAATATGAAATTTTAATCCTAAAAATCATGCATAAATTAAGTAGATCAAATTAAAATTGATTTTTAAAAATTAGATATGAGCCTATTTTACTAAGCCATTTTCGAAAATTTCAAAGTTTGATATGATTCCAGTGCCGTGTCCAAGCTTCACTAGCAGTACCCTAGACAGCTTCATAGGAATCCTCAAAAGCCATTTCGATGATTAAATTATGCAAATTGTGCAATGTACGCAATATTACAGTGGGATGGTTAATCACTTTGAGAAGAAACTAATAAACCCTATGTGTGATTTACACAAGGCAAATACGATTAAAATTTCTGTCTATTTCCGCTGTTATATCTGAAGATAAAACTATTAAACCGACGCATTTTGGTAAGGAAGACTGCAGAAAGAGGCTGTATATATTATATTATGCGCACTGAGAGTAAAAAAATAGTAAAACTTGAGGATCTGATAAATTGCAATTAAATGCGTTAATGTAACCTTGATGCCTGCAAGTCATAAAAAATGTAATCATTCAATGAACAGGGCCCTTCATCGAATCAGCTAATTGACTTACCTTAAATCAAAGTTAAAAAGAGACATGTAAACTTTATCCGAATTCTTGCCGTAGAACACGAGTTTGCAGGTGATGGGAGTAGTCACAGATGAGGGGCTTTGAGTGGAAGATATCTGCAGACCTTTGGCTCTGGTATCGAACTGGCCCGATCTTGTAGTATTCCCGTAGTACACATAATCACAAGTAGTGTTTGGTATTCTCCGGGGGCTATTTTTTATTTCATCCACTGAAATCAGAGGAAAAATGATTAAATCATTAAAGAAAACACTGGAGAAACGTAGGTAATAGAACATTTAATACACACAGTTTTGAATATTAAAACAATTTTCTTTGTCTGACATAATTTTATGCTAATACATAAATATTCTTATAATCAATGAAACAATGCAATCTTTGTACCACACAATTTGCATGGAAAAAATATTTTACTTTTGAGTTGCCATTTTCAATTTGGCATAATGAATTTTTCCGTGAGCTTACTCAAAAGTCCCGGTTCCGCAGGTTTGGTGGAAGAACTGATTGGTAACTCTGTGACAGGCGGCTCTTCTGGTGTTTCGATAAATTCCAGTCGAGCTGTGAATCCGTTGTAATCATAAGGTGGAACGGGGGGACCAGAGCTGCAATGAAGGAAACAGAGAATACCTTTACATAAGTTGCAAGTGGTATATTTCGGTATTTTTAGACCGCTATAATATAGTGATATACAATATTGAGCGATAAATGATTTATTATTTAACGTTTAAATGTTATAGAAAAACATTTCTCGTAGCATAAAAAGGTCATATATAATTCATGATTAATTACCTGTCATATAAAATACATGAGCAATTACCTGAATTCGATGAGCATATTTGGTCCAGAAAACTCCAGTTGTGTTTTTCGAGTTCCGCATATCTTTGTCACTACTGGACTAGATAAAGTTGATCCTTTATGGATGGCTATGTAGTCAGTATCACAATGGCTGCATTAATTTTAAGAAGAAAATATTATATAATTAATACTTTAGTAACATATAATATGCAAGATATTTCACCCATTTTTTACTGCCCCGAATATTGTGAAGAAAAATGCATAATTAAAGTACTAATTTTAGCAATGAGTAATGAGTAAACATTTTGGGAAAATGTAGCAATGAGTTAACATTTTGGGAAAATTACTTCGTAAATAAAAAGTAATTAAAATGCTATCAACATTTTCGTTCTGTTTTCTACTGATAACTTTTGTTGTTGAAGGCCATTGTAGGAATGGACACAATTGTTGAATTTACCTGCAAAAATCCTTAAGTCACTGAGAGACAAGGCTATGTCTATATATGACAATTATGGGACTCACAAACCAAACAGGAGGAAGCGGGAGAACTCCTATTCCCTACTCGTAATTAAGGTTCTTGCTGGAGAGTGCTTATGATATCTGTAAAATCTATACCAGAATGAGGTTTAAGTATAGACCGGATAAAACGCTATCCCTGGAAAACGAAAGTTTAGGTACGCCATAATTAAAAAAAGTATAATTTTCAGCCCTCTAACCATCTGATTTACAACACATGATACTTTTATTGGCAAATAGAACTTAAAAATAAAGCATTAATCTATCCCTAAGTAATAGTATAAAATATGTATGGGTGTTTGATAACATTCAACTTTCTTTTAAAAAACGTTCAAAAAAAGGTTTATCGGAATCCAGGAAAACAAGGTTCACATAATCCCTAGGAATGGTTTGAGGGGGGAATTTCCACAGAGGGTTAGGTAATAAAAATAGACTTCTCTAGGATAAGGCAGGTGCAGAAAAGAGATGGTGTCGGGAAATGGGCCAGAGCGAGGAGGAGGAACGGAGGTTGAGGGAGGGGAAAGGAGAAGAGAGATGGCTTCCACGTGCGGTAGGGAAACGTGGCTTATCAGGATATTAGGGACACCCTTCACCGCAGCCGTTTGTCCTTAACCCCCTTTTCAACCATCTCACCATCTTATACCGCATTCCCGGCTCTTCACTAAGCTACTAGCATTATCCCCCATTCAACTCTTCAACATCAAGGTCAACAATGACGCAGCTCATACAAAGACGAATGCAAAAAACATTTTTTTCCATTACTTTTCTTTCCAGCCGTAACAGTTAGTAACCGATACTATTTAATGCCAGTTAAGTCGTAAGGTTTAAATAAAATGTCCGTTAAAATTTGTTATTGGTTATGAAAAAATGAAAATGTATTTCGGAAATTTCCCTAGGAGCTATGCTATTAGTTGATTAGTAGTTGAGAGAAGACAATGGTGTACGATAAGCAAGAGTTAATTAGAGGCCAAATTAAATAAACTGATTAAAAATATTTGTTAGACTTTAGGATATAACTTTGATACAAAGACTATTTTAAATACCAATTGAATGGCATCCTAGTAGGAGGAAGTGCTTAAGCGGTGGTTGTGCTGGAGAACTTAGTGAATGTAACTGGACGGGATAACTAAAACAGAATGATTCATTGTAAATGAAGCCACAAAGTGGCTTTCTGTTAAATTTAAACAATTTTTCCGTTCATTGTAAGCCAACGGCAACCTAATTGCCTAAATCCTTCAACTGTCACTAAAATTATTACAGTAATTTAAGAACAATACTACTCAAAACTTCTTGAACCACAGGAAAATATCTGGATACTCGTACATTAATAAGATCTACCTCAGTTCATTGGCATAGGCACCTTGACAACTTGCATGTAATAAATTCTTCCCATTTCTACACCAATGTATTCATCCCATGCGATACTTATTTCCGCTAATAGCGTTACTTTTACACTGATATTTTTTTTAAAGCGTCATAAAATTGTGTCTTGCAGTTTTTTTTAACATCGTTAACATTTAATTCACCACCACAAACCAAAATCATAATTGAAAAAGTACTAAATAAAAACAAATGACATAAAGCATCATCAAATAATATCGGCTTCTTTCATCTTTTTATTCTGCAGTGGGTGAACCTCACTTTCAACCAGAAATCCACCCTTCATTTTTGATTGTTTCTTTTTCTTGGCTCAAATTAGTGTTTTTATGCAAAGAAAAATTTGACTTTCAGCACTATCAGTTACCCGAAACTTCCATTATATAATATTTGCCGCTTTTTGAAGCCACCTTTTCAACAGTTTCTTAGAGATAGCCCTAGAGAGATTTCCGCTGCCCGCAAACACGAAATTAAAATTATCAACTTCAATCCATCAAGCACTCTATCCTTTCATAGTCCACTTACTTGTAAGGCAGGAGTAGACTCGTGAAAGTAAGATTGACTCGTGTCCTACTAGACGACGTAGTCACGAGATACTTGCAGACACGGTTCGGATGATATACTCCGGGATAGCCCGGACTCGCAAGCACACATCCACCTGTAAAAGAAAACGGATGCAGTCAATCAGTCTTTCAAGGTATATATTAATGGTCTTCGGCAAGAAACGAGAAGGGTAATACGAGGAAACAGTTGCTTCGAGTAGAGGTTGGGATTTCCTTGGGTAAGCCCAGGCAGAAGGGTGAGCTTTTGAGAGAGGAAGGGTTGTTGCTTGAATGGGAGCGGGTTCCCGAATGATTAATGACAGCTGAGAGCCCAAACTCCTCCAAGGAAACGGATTTAATTCATGAGTCGGAAAACTGGCAATGAAATTGAAGTAACAACAATTATATGATGACAAATAATTCTTCATTTTCAATAAGTGGACATTTTCAGCAAAAAAAGAGTGAAATCACTCGCCCCGATACAATACACACAAAAATGCAAGATAACACAAAAAAATGATGGCTCTTCCTTGACTGATGAAGTAAATTCTTAGCAGCTCGTGTACAGGTACTTAAATACGTAATTAAAAAGGCAATAAAGGGAAAATGTTTGTTATTTGGTAAATTTAATACTCAATAATCAACAAATGAAAGGTGAACAGATAGTAAAATGAGACTTCATACATGATAAACATAAAAAAGTACTGATTGCCCTAGTAACTGAACAAGTATTTTATTTGATTAGTCATTGAAATTATAGTAAAATTCTTCTTCATTTAATACCAAACTTTGATATAAAATATATATACAGGTGCTTTCGTAAAAAAGGCAGTCATGGCAAAACTTTAGTTCAAATCACTGCGGAAGAGGATCCACTCCATATCTGTTCTTTCATAAAAATACTGATTGCACCAATCAACTTTAAGTTTTGCAAATTTTTTAGCCGTATAAAATGAATAACGAATATTTATGGGCCACCAGTGTAAATAATAATATATCCTCCTTTAGACACTCACCATCATCGTTCCCTGTGTCTTCGACCCACGCCTTCCCCTTCCCTTTCCCTCCCCTCCCTCCACCTCCACCGCTCTTCACAGGCTTTATCCTGCACAAGTGCTCTTGGTACATCCAATCGCATTCTGGAAAGGGATTGACACAGAATTGAGGTAATGATGATAATGGGGTACTCCAATAAGTGTGTACTCAAATATGAGTATAGCCAAACGATTCAAAACTAAAACTATAAAATAATCCGTTATTCTGATGACGGAAAAGCTATAAGGTCCTTGAAGTTTTTGAAAAAATAAGAATTTTTAATGTTGCATCAGTTTTAATGAGATAGACCTAGTGCATGACGTAATGAGAAATCTCAGCAGTTCTCAACTGATAAATGTTTGATACGACCAGTCCTGAAGTTTTGTATCTTGATAATAGCATCTTAACAAAACGTTATCAGTAGAAAACAGCAACGTTCTTATTATTCGTCCAGCAATAACAGCATAAAATAACCCAATTTTGACGTTAAAAAGTGATATTGCGATGACTGATGACAATTTCAATTATTCGGCTGATAACAATAACCTTCTTCGTGTATATTGCTCTTTTCAGGTATTTCCGTCGTATGTTTGGTTTTTTTGACAACAGTTTCTCCCCTCTTCCTGGGGGTGTCTTCAGGTCCGTTGGACATTTTGTAATTGTTATAACAATTACAAAAATGTCCAACGGACCTGAAGACGCCCCCAGGAAGAGGGGAGAAACTGTTGTCAAAAAAACCAAACACGCGACGGAAATACCTGATAAGAGCAATATAAACAATAATAAGAGTCGCGGAGGCCTTCAAAGAAATAATCTTCTTCGTTTGAATACATTAAATTGCAGTTCACTAAAATTACACAATTAATTTAACAAGATAATTGGTCAAGAATGACAATGTATGTAGATTATGTCAGTGTATGATATCCATAGATTTTTCTATAACATTACCTGTATGATCCACTTTTTTTCCACCGCGACTGGCAATTCCCAACGTTCTGTGGTCAGACGGCGTAAAACTAAAGTAGGCGAAAAACTGCGACCGGAGGGTAGGTTCCCCGACACTGGAATTACATGGAAGCGAGAGAAAATTGGCTATAAAAGAAATAACTTCCTTTTATTTATCAATAGTTTTATTCAACGTGCGTGACGTGAATGTATGAGTACGCACAAGCAAATTTCAAAAAAATACTTATGTAATTTAGTTTAATATGACAGAATGAGATAAAAATAGAATTAAATTTCCCTATTTGCTGTTGGAGTGACTATCTGACTGTAAGTTTTCAAATTGCATTTGGGGCATGCGCGCACTCATACTCTCCTACGCTTTAGCTTTGTATACCCATGACAAGTGGCTCATTCAAAAAATAATTTATATAAAAAAATTGATTTAGAATGCTTATGGAACAATGGTCAAAATTTCTAAAACTTTCGCTGGATCAACGATTTTGATCACATAAAGTTATAATAACAATAAGTTTTGGTTTAGTTTTTCATCAGCAATGTAATGCATAATTCTTGAACGGTTGTACGCTGAAAATTGTTTTTCTAAATGTCTGATCGCAAGCATTTCTTTGTCAAAAATCCACGTTATTTCCCGAATTCTTCTTTCCTTCAGCGACCAGCTCTTTAAATTATGCGACATAGCAGAAAATTTGTCACCAAGAGTAAAGCGGAATGAATGGAGGTCTTGAAAGAAGTTTACCCATATTTTTACTAGAATGCAAGAGACAGAGTGAGGAAAACGGAAAACGAAATGTTTGACCATAGGGAAGGTTTAGTATGTGAATGGACCGCAGTTCTCCATATGACGACAGAGCGGATGTGTGCGTACACCGAGAGCAGGGAATGTGGCTTCGAGATGGAACGATAGGGGGAGCTGCCAAGGGTCTGACGGTTGCCGTGTGTGAACGGACCTGAAAAGGGTTCGCATTCGAAAGTGAATGCGAGGTAAGACGAGGGTCCGTCCAATGGGATAGGACTCTGGGAGAAAAGTGGGAAATGTGGGCTCCCGGGGTTGGACGCCTGTGCCGTATATTCCGATTCAGAGGACTCGGAGAGTAGAGAGGAATCCGTTTTAAGACAGTGGCGCGGGTGTACTCGGTCGTAACGAACGAAGCTTACGGAATGTAGGATAATATTGGCTTAGTGTTATTCAGAAATAAGTATCTAATTAGAGAAAGAAATTAATGAGTAATATTTAGGACAGCGGAAGAGAAAGAATGGAGAGAAAAATTGACCGATGTTATCGAAAATGACCATATGGTAATGCGCTGAATCACCTCAAAGCCTTTGTTGTTCATTGTTAAAAATCCAACAACAATAAATAAAAAGTAAAGTTTTACTAATAAGTAAAGTAAATACTGTCATAACCGTCTAATTTGATTCACAAAAAAATATACTATGGACGCTTTTTATTTTAATTGACAATGAGGAAAATGGCCATAATGTCGTCTTAGACTGTAATTAGACCACCCCAGAAAAACAAAACTGTCATATCATGTGATATCAACTTGCTCTCTTGCCGTTTTTCTCTTTTAAGGTTCAAGGCAGATATTTCATTTAAAGGTTAAGGCAGTCGTGCGGTTGGATGAAAGTCACGGAATGGAGGATAATAAGATGGTAGCTGAGGTTTAGTGTTATGAAGAAATAAGCAACATAAATAGAGAAAGAAATTGATGAGTCATATTTTGAACAGCGGAAGAGAAAGAATGGGGAGCGGACTTGAATGAATCTGATCAATAATTCCTGCACAAGTGCTTCTAGTATATCGACATACATTTATAGTCGTTATTCATTTGTACAATATGAATTATCAAATTAACGAATTTTATAATCATGTGAATATTTTCTTGCTGGAGAAAAAATACACGCTAAATGACGAATTAATGCATCGATAAAATAAATTCAAAATAAGACTAAATGATAAAATAGGTGGCGCTAGAAAATTCATTGCAGTATCAGGTGAAATACGGAAAATTCAGGAATAGTTGGGTCAAAATTCTTCAGAAAAATATACTACATATAGCAATAACGGTATTACGCGAATTCCAAATCTATCTGAAGGCAAGAATATTTTATCTAAAGGTTGACCTGATGATATTGCACAGTGATGAAAACAGAGTCGTATAAAAGTAATAAATATTTTGTGTAAAACAAAGTAATTCAACATTTCATTATGAAGAAACTCCAACAAGTTACAGCCAATACCATTAATTCGGTACAAGGGATATAATTGTCGATGAATTTAACCTTCAATAAAATACATTTATAATAAGACTAAATGATAGAATAAGTTGCGCTAGGAAATACACTGCAAGGGAAATAAGGAAAATACAGGAAGTAGTGTCAATAAGGGTATTATGACACCAACTTCCTCAAATCTAGACGGGAAAGCGTTCCATTTGAGTTCAAAATGAAATATTTTAATAGCAAAACTAGTGATGTGTTGCCATTAAAAAATCCAAAAAGTTGAACTAAATAGGCTGAGGCATACACTACAACATATAAATAAAAAATGAAAAGGTGGTTAGGGAGTCGTAGGTAATTTTAACCTAAGTTCATCATGCATCTCTTTCCTGTAGCATTAATTTTTCTAACGTTCTTGAAAAATCTCCATCCATTCAATTGAAGGAATCAAGATGATTTAACACCTAAGCTTTTTTCTTTTCCATAACTAACGTCTTAAGTCCAATTAGGGAAAAACATTCATTCATTTCGAGCGTTCAATATTCCTATCTCCTCCCTTATTGCCTGTTTTCTAAAAACAAGATCATCGACTGCACATCATGCGAATATTTTCCAGCTGGAAAAAAATAAGCCCTTAGAGGCGAAAAACTTGGAAGCTCCCTCTCGAGATGAAGATATGATTCTTCTGGAATCGTCGATGATAGGGTGATATCCACGTTCTTGCGATGAAGTCAGTAAATGGAGGGTTGTAGGATGTGTGTATATGAAATGGAGTGGAGTAATGTTATGGCACCAAAGAATGAAAAAGGCCCTTACTAGTAAGGAGTAGTTGGTAGGGTGAAGGGGGGATGAGATGAGGGGGAGGTGGGGCGAGCAGGATATGGCGGCGAAGGATCGGGGGCTGGCCCGGAAGTGGAAATGGAAGTGGTCGGAAGTGGGAAGAAGTCTTCTGCGAGAGGCACTCGAAATGGGAATTGATGGGTTATGAAGTGAATACGGGGAGGTAGGGAGGTTTATGGAGGATGGGATGGTTGGTACTTCACGAAGCGGGGGAATATAGATGTCGAATGGACTCTGGTGGGTTCGATATGGGATGTGAAATGCCATTACAACAGATTAAACGTCCATGGTTGTACAGGACGTATTTTAGATTATTTTTCGCGAATTTGTGGCAAGTTATATTGATAAAATTATTACCAAATGCAAATTGATTTAACGCGCAATTATCATGAATCATAAAAATCTTTGTAAAATAGCTCTTCCTTCCCCCTTTTCCGACCCATTCGATTAAATCATTTAACTTTATATATATTTTTGTACCTGGTTAGATTTTTATCCGTGGTATTAACATTATAGGCAAAAATAAAAAGGAAATAAAACCTTCTCGAGTTTGGCACCAGGTAAGGCTATTAAAGGCCAACGTTTTGACGAGAAACTCTCTCATCGTCATCATGGCTAAGACTGATTGCCGAGTTAGGTCCATGCCGGGTTTTTATACTTGAGACCCATTATTGACCTAACTCGGCAATCAGTCTTAGCCATGATGTCGATGAGAGAGTTTCTCGTCGAAACGTTGGCCTTTAACAGCCTTACCCGGTGCCAAACTCGAGAAGATTTTACTAATATTATACGCCGGGAAAGCCTACGATCTTTTAGCAATAGAAAGGAAGATAGATCGCAAAGCTGGATCACAACCGTTTGTATCACCACGCGTGGATTCCTAATTTTTATACAGAGCCACGAGGGAAAAATTAACCATTAGGGTGAACTCATATGATATTTTTGAAATCAAGAATAGTTAGACGCAACATTCTCTAAATGAAATTACGTCTTCATTAAAGACACTTTACTTCCCTATATCTCAGAGTGTCCGTTAAATAAAAATCCCTTAAACTAAAGAAAAACCATATAAAATAAACATAAATACATAAACATCCGTTAAATAAAAATCATACATAAAATTACATTTTACCAAAACTAGATTTGGGCCATGTAAGGGTAATGTTAAGTACAAATCCACTCTTTAAATCTTATAAAAACGTTTTTCCCGAGACAATCAGAAAATAGAAATTTATATTAAAATAAATAAGTATGCCTAGACTACGTAGGTATAAATGTCAACGATAAGAAAAATACTGAAAGCCTAAATTAGGAGTGAAGCATGCGAGAACGCATTCAGAGGGACAAAAATAAATCAGACGTAGCGATGCGCTGATTTAGGACGAAGGGAGTGCCGTTGAGGGAGATGGGAGGGCGAATCAAGGACCTATGGTCCACCTTCCAAACCCAGAGGGAATAGGAAATCAATATTGGAGTAGTAAAGGGTCCTTTGGCCGCATCCCTTTCCCAATGTTCCCGGTAAGAATTCACTGCTCGGAGCAAGAAGGTCCCCTCAGAGTCCTTCTGCCACTCTCACTCGTCTCTTCTCCCCCACACATCTCTCACTCTCTGCTCCTTCCGTCCGGTGTCATTCACACGGCCAGCATCCCTTATTCTTCTGCCCGCCCAGCATCTTCACTCCCTCCTCTTTCCTTGAGAATGGAGTTGACCTTTCACCTCCATTTTCCCGTAGAAAATGAGCATAGGGTAAGGCAATTTAAGTACCTCAGGGAACAATTATCACTAATGATCATTAGTAGAGTGGGAAATTTTTGAAATTTGAGGTAATTGTGAATTTAAAATGATATTACCCATTATTTTCGAAAAAGCAAATATTTTTTAGGGTAGTAAAAATACAAACTGTTTTACTTCCATAATTTATTACAGAACGGACAACCAGTTTCGCCTTCTATTCCTTTATCAGGTACACTCATATGATAAAATATCATGTCATAACAGAAATAGTCTGAAGGTATGAGAGCTGAAACTGGTAGTATACTCTGCAATCAATTACAGAAGTTACGAAGTTTGAATTTATTCAATGTCGACAATCCTTCCACCATCTAAGACCTATGGTATTTGAATGTATTCAACAGAATATATACTTTCTCGTGATGAGGACAAAAATCATAATGATTTCTAATCTGCATGATGGAATAATCATAACTATAAAATGTGCTAATATACGTTTGATGACACTGGAATGGAAGGTGCAAATTTTATATATTAAATTAAAGTTGATACGAGCTTTTCTGTACATGGTTAGACGCACAGCTCTGCTTGTGTATTCAACAGAGGAAACTGCATTCAAGGTACGAATCGATGTTAATTCTAATTTTACATTAACTTTAATAACAAATATAAGATAAATAATTTTTCTGTAACTTTATACAGGCATTTGCTACCATAATGCTTATATTAAGTTATAGAATGAAGAATGAATTCACAATAGTATACGCATAATATAGCTCGTGAGACCTAAGGACTATGGAGACATATCATCGTTTAGCGAACGATATCGCGGTAAAATGTATTGTCGAATCATTTCAAAACATTCATATTATTAGCAGTTGGTCTGTGTACAAAATTATGGAAATAGTCGGCCGTAATCTTCCACAGGTTAATTTGGCGAAGATATATAATGGAGATTTTTATTATTTGTGTTGTTTTACCGATGCTGCTAACGTCCTAGCATAATACCTGCATTGCTAATGCTACTGGACAGCTCAAAGAGCTGTTTAGAGATATTTTATGCCAAATTCTCTAGAGGAATAATGTTTCTATCACTGAAAAGACGTTAAAGACTCCTGCATTCGATTTATTTTTAATATTACTCCCTGTAGAGCATATTACTCCCTGTAGAGCAGAACTAGCCTGGCTCAATATTTAACACAGACGCCAATACATGCTCTGCACATTTCTATACGTGCTATTTTCCCGGAGAGAACCTCGGTACATCTACGACTTATTTAACAAACCTCCACTATCCAGGAGTATGTCCACCAGGAGTGACCCTGCTAACCTGAACTGCCCCGCACATCGTACCACTAAATACCACCTATCATTTGTAGTCAGCGCCACCGCAACATGGAACTCTCTATCGAATCATCTCTATCAAATGCAGTCAGACTCTTTCTGCTTTTAAAGCAAAATATCTCATTTCCTGCTTGCGAAATAGTTCCGAACTTGTTACTTTGGATTTCTCACTGTTAATATCGAATAAGCCTGTCTCAAATTTTTGTACTCTCTTTGTGGTTCTTAATGCTTGTTTGTATATTGTTTTTGATAATTTTCGTAATGCTCCTAGGGGTGATGTACCCAGTGCAAATAAAGTATTATTATTCTCATTCTTAAAGATCCAGGGCTAAACATGTCTAGGCTAATTATATTTGGGCTAAGGCCGCAATTTGTTGTCTCATATCGGACGTGGACGCGATGAAAACAGGTAGCCTGTCTACCAGCTTCCAATCCTGACTGATTTGGTGTCATCAAATATCAACTAGAGACGAACACAATAGAAATTTAGCTACTGGTGCAGGTTACACACTCGGATGATTTTGTAAGGATGTGCAGATTTTTGCCAAACATTTCATCAAAACTTCGGTGGGCCCTTTTTACACGGATTTGCCGACCTCAGTGGTGGCGGGGTAATCCCTGACCTGCCCATCTTGAGCACTATCGACCTTTTTCCAGTTATTAGATTCATCACAGTTTCCAACTGCAACCTTTATGGGAAATACCAGCTCGGACCACGGGTGCCGAACGGAGCTGATAATCCGTTTTTAGGATACCAGATCTATTTTTAGCTGCCGAGTTGCACTAGAAAGTCTGAGAGAGAAATCAAAAGAGTAAACTTAGAAAGTAAACACGATTTGCATATTAATTATAATACTTCAGCACCAAGGTTCCGTTTACCACAAGTGATATGGAGCCCTCAAATTTCTATGGAAAGAAGAGCAAATTAAATTGTAACATAGAATTTAATGAATCGTCCCTAATGACGTGCAAAATGTTAATACTATGCTCAATTCACTTACAACATATGGGTTCAAAAATACTAAAATAATTGCTTGCATATAAAAATTATAAGCTAGCTATAAGTTCCTCGGAAATAAGTTCCCATCAAAAATGCAAAGTAAATGGAAATTTACATTTTTGAATCAGAGCCAAACTTCACAGTTTTGAAACAAAAAACCGACATATTTGACAAAAATTACGTAAAAGATGAAAATGATAAATTAAAACCATAAATTTTATAATTAGATTTTCTATTCTTTAAATAGAGCCAAGGTTTGCAAATTTGCTACTGAAAACTTAAAATTTTGTGAAAAACAAAGAGTACAATAGAATCCAACGCAAAAATTAAACCTTCGTTGTTTTCAGTCATCCAGTCCATCCTAAAACTGTAAGCCTATTTCACGGCTGCAAGTACTTTCATAAACCTAAAAAAGAAAACTCTCCACTAAATCAAATTTTTTTCATATGGAACACAAGAGCTTTATAGGGCTTTATTAATATTGCATGTTAATGCTTTTCGTTCCCTAGGAACTTTATTCAAATGTTTTTTGAACACGTCATGGAGTGTGAAAGTCTAGAACGTTAAACATTATAGAATGGCATTAATTTGGCAGCAATAATAACGTTTAAGACATTTATTTCCTACAAAGCATTGTTCGTATCTACATGAGCAATCTCAAGATTTTACAGTCCAGCATGAAATCTTAACTGACAGCAACAGGACTCGTGGAGTTATGGAATCAGGCTGTTCCCTGCACCAAGTGTGCCCATCATTACAACAAGCCTTTTTGTAGACCCAGTCGCACACAAAAACTATTAGCTTTATTCCAATGCATTTCCTTAACACACTCAGCATTGAAATAGATGTTTTCTTCCGCATCATGGACCTCAGCGTCTATTCGTTTCAAAGGCGGTGTTTCCTCAATCCGATATTCGAGTTCCATTGCGTTACTCTCTCCATCTCAGAAAATAAGGTTTCATGGACTTGAGTGGATAAGACATACGTCACGGGATTAGAAAAAAAGTAAAAAATTTGACCGTGAGGCTCGATATTGATCCAAAAGGATGTGTCTCTCCCATATTCCCTGCAGACTTCCCTTTTCCATCTCTCTCCCCAACGAGTTAGGAATAGACACGCTTTTGTCCTTCACGCTGCAACCAATATACTGTTTATAACTTCAGCTTAGAAGCAGCAGTAATTTTTTATATTCCTATTCTCTTTGATTCTCAAATTTTATTATAAAATGCTCAAGTTCGACGTTTATGTATCAATGTTTGAAAATCACTTATGGCAGAAGAATTTCGGATGTTGTAAGGTAATAAGTGGTTAACTTTTAACTTTGGATGTTTAGTAACATGTGAATATGAAATGCGTGGGAAACTTATATTAATATAGTAATTGAGGATTAAATTTTAGGTAAGTAATTATGACTTTATCGAAATAAAAATTGATGATAAAAAATGGATTTGTTGTAATTTTTGCAGGCCGTAAATCCATCGCACTTTCCAGTCAATTAATTACTTATAAAACGGGCTAAAGAAGGATTCTAATTAAAGTATTGAGTATGAGATAATATCCATTCTCATTAGTTAAGATATGTCCTTGTAAATCAGGACAACACTGCTGGGCATAAATCACTGACAACGAAACAGAAATAAGTTAGTTATTAATGTCTAACCAGCTAGAAACAGAGGAGAGACGGGAAAAATGTATTCAGACTGCAACTCGATAGAAGCGAGGACGGGTGGTTACGAAAATTGAAAAAGACCAGTATTTTTAGGCAGTAGAAGAACTTGGTTAAGACCGTTAGGATTCTTAGCCATCAAATGTATCCAAACAATCCCAACTCGGCTTCTTTTTGTGCAATGTGGTACTCATCTAAAGAATTCAAATAACCATAGTACGGTCATACTTACTGGAGGAGCAGTGTAGCCGATGTCCGGTCGGCGAATATGACGGCCGGGGGTGCGAACCGCTCGTTTTGGCCGCAAAGCTGGAGGCCCCTCCCGCTGCCGCCCCTGGGAGGGCCTCCGGTGATCACACCTCCACCCCTGCCCTTGCCCTTTCTGCCAGCGGCCTCTGGGCCCTCGGTGAGCTCGAGGTAACCCGACTGGCAACTGGAGATAATAGAGAGGAGATGCCACTTGAAGTTGAAGAAGAACATGGTAAATGCAGTGAACTTTGTGGGTGCCCATATATATTTGCATTATATTTCACTTCAAACCTGCATATGAAATAGAACTGATTCTATTTACAGAGGCCATTCAATTTTGTGGGATTTTGACCTAAATTGTGCCACTGTGCAGGCTGAATCACATTTGTATGCATTACAATTCGTTTTATTAAATTTTTGATGAATGGGGGCCCTTGCTTAATTTTCTTAAGCCATGCTGTGAACGTAATATTATATACTTCAGTATTTTCAATATGATATTTTCCATATTAAAACCAATAATTGAGTTTCCATTTCACATATTATTCTCGTCTAGAGCGTAAACTTTCGCTGCTCCTATGGATGCTTATTTGACTTTTGAGTTTTGCTGCCGTTGGAGCTTTAATGACCAAAAACTTCCCTTCTGTGATTGAAACATTACTGACTCAACGTTTCCAACACTCAAGAAAAACGTAGAGTCAAAAATGGATTAATTCTGCAGTCAATATAGTGTCGTTTATATAAACAAGGACGCCTAAAATCCAAGTAAAAGTGCTTGTAAATCACCTCAGAGAGGAGTATTCTTTCAAAAAAGTTCGATAATAAGAAAATGACTGCCCATAACCTTAGTTTTATAGAACAAAATCTTATATATAAAATAAAAGGAGAAAATATACGGATATAATTGCGAGCCTATTCTTGGCTCAATAACTAATCTATTCCTAACTGTACTAAACAATTACTAAGATATGGAATTATTATATACCATTCACAATCATGATCCACACTTATATCATCTTTCTATGCCTTGTTGTAACACTTATTGGAATGTCACGGGATATGGTATGACTTTCTATCTTGAAAAAACCCCTTCAGTTTGGCGACTCCAGTTCTCTGCTTCCCCAAGCCTAAATTCCGAAATGGCTAGCACCACCATCGGAACTAACCGCGAACTGAAACCGGTGCCTCTCCAATGGTTTTGACATCTTCTCCGACATTGTTTGGGATACTATCGCGTGAGGGACTGTTGGTCAGACGTAATTCAGCAAGGAAGAGAAACACAATGGTGAATGGTATGAAAGATACATGACAGCTGGATTCCGTGGATGTGACATTTATCAACGACTCCGGCATCCGTTGAGAGCGGAGGGCAGTTTCCGATGCAGGTGCCCGTGTGAGGCATTTCGTGTGTAGCTTATTCCACAGACGCAAAGGTTGAAAACATTAATCAAATACGCGGACGCGCAGGATAATATAACGGAATCTTTCGTGAAAAAATTAAAAAGGCAGTGTCCAGAAATAAAAGACGCCAAATGCGTTGCAAAAGTAATACATGACTTTGATTCTTCTTTATTTTCGTCAAATCTTTTGTACTGTGCCTGAACTATTGTTCTTACTTTAGCTGGCGTTTACAAAATTGGGTAGTTTTTCTTTCATGAGCAGCATCTATTCCATATTTATTACTGTAGCATAGAGTGCCAAAAATATTTTCATTCTATGCTGAGACAATTTTTCTGGCATTAAGCAAAATGAAAAAAAAAATACTTTCCAGTGTTTCTATCAGGCCTGGAAAAAACATATTTCCCGATAATTCCTGGCACTTGTATTTCTGTGCAAAATTACTTTTAGTATTTAATATAGTGTATTCAGAACTGTATTACATTAGTATTTATACTTAAATTAGGAAATTTCATATTCCATTATTCGGGACATCCGGGATGTCCTTTAAATATTGTTCATAATAGAATTAAAACTAGTACGTAATATTAGCATTTATTTTCATAAATAATAGTTATTTAGAGTTATGTCAAAATATTTTGTATACGAAACTTTCATATTTACAAAAAATAGCACGAAAATGGCGCTCATTATGTGAGCTTCGCGATTACTTCGATAACATTAGAATATTCTAAATTCGGCATTTTTCAGCATTAAATGTACCTCTATCACAAATGTTTCCTAATCTCTTTATTAAAGTCAGCATCACATTCATTGTATTTAATGTAGAGATTCGAAAAAATGAGTAAATCGGTCTAATATTTTATTTTGAATCTTAAAATTGATTTTCTCTAACACATATTTTTATCGTAGTAATTTATTACTGCATAATATAACCGTACGTTAATTACTTTAACAATAAAGGAAGCATATAAAATATTTTTATCCCATCGTAGGACCTGAAATATTTAAGGGTACGAAGCTGAGGGATGAATAAGAAAATAAAACTTGTTAGTATACCATCACTATGAAAATAAATCTTTGATTTCCTAAGTGCGGATTAATAAAACTATATACTGCTAAATGTTTAATTTTTGCGCAGGAAAAAAAGAAGCCCATCCATGGATCAACTGAAAATTGAACATCTGGATGAAGAGATGAAATTAAAAAGGGATGAGTAACTACTAATGATATGTGACGACATTGGTATGTCAGGCGAATAAAAAATCGTCTCCGTCATTTTAATAACAGTCAAGACTGGAATAGAAATTTAAGTTAAAAATGAAAGGGGTCATGCTTTTTCTCTTAGAATATTTTAATAATATAACTATTGGAAATAACAATGCTGACAATATAAAATTGTAAAAATTTAAAAAAAGGACGAGAAGACAAAAATACAGTGGACAATAATTTTCGGGCAGGGGAAACAATCCAGGAACAGTCTTACGATTAAATCCACGGGAAAAAATTATACAATTAAGGCTATTTAAGGAAGTTCAGCTGGACAAATATCGTTGAATGAGTGGCTTCATGGGTTTTGCAGAACCAACGAATCATGCACAACTGTTCGTGATTGGTTATACTGATAGCTCAAGTAAGATCGTAAAACTCCTTTCATCGAGTTAAATTTCCCTCTTGTACGTAAACCTGCGTTTGGTTCACCTTCTTCAGCTAAAAGGGGCTTTCATTTTCATTCAAATTAATTTCTGATTATTTATGTTACTTTTGATATAATTTTTAATTAATTTAAATCATAAAATCTGAGTTAACTACATTTTAAAAGCTCCCTCATGCTACGCGTCACGGAATGTATAGGAAATTAACTCTAACAGAAGCAGAGAGGATTTCATTAGGTTCACAATAAAGTTTAGTAGAAAACCAGAATAATTGGTTGTAATTTTATTTCCTTTATGGTAGAATAAAGAGATATAATGTTTAAAATAGAAGATTGAATGAAGACTTACGTAATGTCCAAAGTATGCACAACCTCTTTGAGTAATTAATGGAACTCGATTTCCAAATACATACATCATTTAATAATTTAATGAGATAGTAACTGCTTTCATTTTTCTGACTACATGTTTGAATTTTTTATAATATTCACACACAAGTTCTTCTTCTTCTTAAGTCATCAACCCAAAGGTTGGTTGGCGGCAGTTCTCCATACCCTTCGGTCCTGTGCCATTCTTTTCAACTGCACATAAGTGGAGCAGCCTAACTCCTTCATTATTTGGCCCATAAACTCCAACCTAGGCCTGCCCCGGCAGTTGGCTCCCTCTACAGTGCCTTCTAAGATGGTGGCCAGCAATGTTTTGTGCCTTAGTTGGTGCCCGATCCAGATATTTCTTCTCTTTTTCAGTAGTTTCAGCAGACAAGGAGACTCCCCCACACGTTTGAGAACCTCCTCGTTACTGATTTTGTCCACCCAGGGAATCTTTAACATCCTTCTGAAACACCACATCTGGAATGCTTCCACCCTCCTCTCTTCTGCCTTGCCCAACGTCCAGGTCTCATTGCCATATAAAAATATGCTCCACACATAAGTTTGAAGAAGGCGTTTTCTTAGGTCCAGGCAGATATTTCTGGATGTTAGGAGTTTCCCTTTTTGATAAAACGCCTTCTTTGCCTGGTGAATTCTACTTAATAAGTCTCTTTTGCTCCTTCCATTGGCTGTTATTTTGCTTCCCAGGTAGGTAAACTCCTCTACGTTCTCTAATCGCCTGTCCCTTAAATACACTTTAGCCTTTCCCCCATACTTGCTAACCTTAAGTACTTTGGTCTTATCTACATTAATGTTCATATTATATCCTGCTGTTAGGATGTCCTCCATTGCCTCAAGTACCTCGCTCAGATCCTTTTCGCTCTCAGCCAGTAGTGCAATATCATCAGCGAACCTCATCATATCCAGTTTTTCTCCATGGATCTTGACACCACCTAGCTCCCCTACCTTTTCTCTCATCTCATCTAGAGCTCTCTGTATGTAGTAATTGAAGAGAATCGGTGATAGGGAGCATCCTTGTCTTACCCCTTGCCTTATAGTTGCTTCCTGCACATGGTCTCCACAGCGCACCACTGCCTTTTCCTCTTCATATAGGTTCCAGATTACTCTCCTGTCCTTGTATTTAATTCCTGCTTCTTTCAGCATTTGGAACATTGGTGCCCAACGAACCTTGTCAAACGCCTTTTCTAAGTCTATGAAGGCCACAAATGTGTCTTTGTTCTTTCTCAGTCGTTTTTCCATTATGGTTCTGAGCGAGAGAATAGCTTCGCGTGTCCCTCTTCCTTTTCTAAATCCAAATTGATCATTGGATAAAAGTGCGTCAATTTTAGGTTCAACTCTCTTCAGTATGATGGATGTAAGTATTTTGGAAGCATGCGTGACTAGGCTTAGGGTGCGGTATTGTTCACATTTTTTCGCCGTATTCTTTTTCGGCAGGGGGACAATGATGCATTTTTTGAAATCATCTGGAAGATTTCCTGTTTCGTACATCTTCTGGACAAGATGGTAGAGGGTGTCTAAGGTCTGTTCACCCGCTGCTTTGATCAGTTCTGCCGGCAGGTTGTTGATGCCTGGGGCTTTTTGCTCTCTTAGTTTTGTAACTGATAAGTTAAATTCGGATCTCATAATTGAGTCACCTCTGTTGTCATCTTCAACTTCGTCGTCATGTTCAAGAACAGAATCTTTGGTTAGAATTTCATCTCCATATAATTTCTCGAGGTATTCTTTCCAACGTTTTGCTACTTTGTCTGATTTGTACAAGAGCTTTCCATTTTCTGCTTCTATCGCACATCCCTTTATTTTCTTCTGACCAAAAAATGCTTTAATGGATGAATATGCGGATTCCATATTCCCATTCTCCATCATCTGTTCGACTCCTTTACATCTCTCCTCAAGAAAAGTTTCCTTTGCTCGCTTACATTTTCTATTGATCACATTCCTCACAGCTCTATAGAGGCGTTTTCCGTCATCGGTTTCATCATTCTTGAGGTCTCTTCTTTTTTCCATTAGGCTCAATATTTCCTCTGTAACCCATTTCTTTCTGGCTTCTGGTCCTCTCTTTCCCAATACTTTTTCTGCTGCCTTAATCAATGTATTTTTTATACCATCCCAGTTTACATTAGTGTGATTTTCTTGTTGTAATTCATCCATGCATCGATCGGACTCTTCTTTGAACTTATTTCTACATATTTCATCTTTGAGCTTTGGCAGGTTCCATTTGATCATTTTCTTATTTTTGAGTCTTTTCAATTTCAAGACGGAATCACAAATGGCTATGCTGTGATCGCTGTCAATATCAGGACTAGAATAGCTTCTGCAGTTCTTAAATTGATTTTTATATCTTTCCCTGGCTAGCATAAAATCAATTTGGAAACGCTTTTGGTCGCCAGGTGCTTTCCAAATATATCTTCGTCGAGGATGCTGTTGAAACATAGTATTAGCAATGGTGAGTTTGTTCCTGGCACAAAACTCCACGAGTCGATCACCTCTTTGATTCCTTACTCCCAAACCGTATGATCCTACGACGGTTCCTTCATATCCCTCTCCCACCACAGCATTCCAGTCTCCCATAATTATGAGGTTCTCACTAGCCTTTATATCACAGATCAATGTATTTAACCTATCGTATATGTTCTCCACCAATTCGTCATCATGATTGGTTGTGGGCATATACACTACACACAAGTTAATGGTAATTAAATGACGGTGGTCGGTATGGGCCGAGACCAAGGAAACTTAATGGAGTAAATGATCATAATAAGCATTGTTTCAAGGATAAGTTGATTTTTTATAAACCAGAATCAATGTTATTTGACTTACCGTGAAAAACACCTTTCACCAATGGCAGCCATTCAAGATGAGCTGAAGGTTTGATGTCGCATACACAGTGTAATTTAGCCTAGGTAAGGAGGAGTGTTACATATAGAAACTCGGGCCATACTTTTGACTATTTCTTTCCAAAACATATTTTAGAGAACATACTGTCCGGGATTGCAGAATCACACAATTCTGGAAATCCCTATTGATTTTCTTGTTCAAAAAAACATGATGCACCAAAAGAGATGGGATAGGCGAACAAGAGTGATAGACATTGTGGAAAATGGCTTTTAATTTACTTAGAAAGCAGTTCCTAGGAAAGATGGTTGTCATATTTGGTGGCTAAAGTGCAAAATGTAATCCAATAATGCAATGGCTCTAAGAGGAGAAGATGTGGGAAGCCAGGGAAGCCGTACCTAGTCCCGTTGAAGTGGCCGACGCTCACGAGGCGATACAATTGGATCTCGATGCGCTGGTTCCGATCGGCTAGAAGTAAATACCAACAGGATCCAGGACCCACGAGTGAGGGGGACTTTATCTGGCCGAATGTCTTCCCCGAGCGGGACCTGAGCACCCTCGAGTCGAGGGTGACATTGCACACTGTAATGAAAAAATTTCGATAAAAACATATTGAGAGGTAGAAAATTAATAATTTAATTCTTAAATAAATATTCTAAGAATACACACAATAAATGTCTACAATTGTAAATCCGAAAGGAGGTGTATAAATAATTGCGATAAAAGAGTTGTCAATCCCTATCCGTAAATATGCGTCAAACTCATATTTTCCCCGGCGAGCTGCCGCATGCGCGCGTGGTAGTGGGGCTAGGACATCAGCCGTGTAGTGGTGTAAAGAATAAGGTTTTTGGAGGTAAAATGGTGAAGTGTATTATGGAAGAGTTTGAACTGGAGCTAAGTTTTTTATGGTTACTTATTGTGCGTGGAAAGAATAAAACTTTGCACCATTCTGTTCGGCAATATCTCCCTCTTTTTTATCGTTTCTGTCGGATTTAAAATATAGTGTAGCATCAAAATTATATAGTCAAAATAGCCCTGAAACATATTTTATCTGAAATTCTCAAGCAAACTAAGTCTAATGAGCAGCCTCCAATTTTCTAGCGGCTCCCAAACTAATCCCTCTAAAAACTGAAAAAAACACTATAGGTTCGATCGCAGCAGTTTTTAACAAAGCGCGCAGCTTTACTTTGGTATCATTTATTATTTGGGTAAATATTTGTATCTAGAGTTCCGAATTCCCGCGGCGTATTCAAGGTGTGACCTAACCAGCGCGAAGTATTCTACGATCTACTTCGATAGTTTCTGTAGCATTGGTAGTAAACCTATGGTGTGGTGCACATGGTTGAAAGGTAATTCTACGTTATAATGCAAGTTGTTGATAAATCGCCCCCTGCCAAACATCCTTAAGGTGGCTTCCTGGGTGATAGGGTAATACGTAGATGTAGCATCTCTCTTTCACTTTCCCATCCTATGACATTTCCACTGATTTCTATTACACTTGCAAAATCCTAGTTTCTTTAATGCCATGCCTCATATGTTTTGTGTTCCCCGCAATAAGTCTGAAGTTAAGGTTACCCCAAGGTATTTGACTTTATCCGAAACTTTACGTTTACTACATCCACAGGTCCAGATATGGCGCAGGTGTGATGAATCCCGCCAAAATCTTTCTGTGGTGCATTTACTGAGATTTACTTCTAGCCCTCACTCCTGGTGCCACGCATGAACGTTTAACAGGTTCGATAATAGACTTTCTGAGTCCACGTTTTCAATAATTTCCTGGTAGATGACTGTATCGTCCAAAGGTAATCTTAGTTAACTGCTAACGTGAGAACTTCTAACATTTAACTTATAATGAATAAAAGAGGGACAATTGCGTTTTCCTCAGGAACACTGGATGTGACTCTAGCCATTACAGAGCTATTAATTTAATAACTGCTATTTATTTTTGATCAGTAAGTAAGTCCCGTATCCAACTCACTATATTTTTATTCCCTCCACCTGTTATCAATTTGCATATGAGTTTTTTGTGAGGAACTTCAACGAATTATTTATTAAAATCAAGGAATATGGCGTCAACTTGCTTTTTCGATTCACCTGATTTCAGGGAGTCATGACGGAAAAGAGTGCAAGCGGCGTATCGCTGGATTTACCCTTCCGGAAGCCGTGGTGACTACCATGTAAGAAAATTCGATTATCCAGCAATGTCATTGTTTTGCTAATAAATAACATGTTCGAGAATTTTACATACAAGCGATGTAAAAGATATAGCCCGGTAATTTTAGGGACATGTCTCTTTCCTTTTTTAAATATTGTGTGATGTTGGCTATGTTCCGGTGTTGGGGTAACTTGCCTTCGGATAATGATTTACTAAATACGATTTCTAGGAATGGCACAATCTGTGGCACTATCTCTATGAGCACTCGTGTTCTGGAGCTTGGGACTTGTTACTTTTGATTTAATGCAGCTGATTAGTTATTCCATCACGTTAAATAACTGTATCAGCCATCAGCTCATTACTGTCAGAAATGTTTGAATTATGTACCGTGTCATCCTCAGTGTATGCACATTCGAAGTTGAGGTGTAATAAGCTGGATTTGTCAATACTTATTGCACACTCTTATTTCTAATTCTATTCTTGGGAATATCACACTTCAGTGAAGAGAAAATCGTCAATGGTAGGTATTTCTCTAGTTGAAAGGAGAAATAATCATCATCCATCATCCGGTGGCGCTACTGCCCCGGGTGGGCCTAGGTCTGCTACATCGTCGCTATCCAGACGTCCCAGAGGTGTTCCTGGCTCGCCATCTTATCACTGCCGTTCTCTCGAGGCCACTCTACCTCTGATCTAACCATCTTATCTTTGGGAACTCCTGCCTTCTTTGGTTGAACAACCTTCCGCTCATCATCCGCTTTGGGATTCCTTCTTCAGCCATTCTTTCCACGTGTCCCAACCAGCGGACTCTCTGGATCTTTATAAATACTATGGTATTTCTTTCGGCCACGTCTTCTATTTCCTCATTGTACTTTATCCTTAAATCTCCTTGATCGTACACTGGACCTTATATTTTACGGAGGATCTGTCTTCCTAAGGTGCTGAGCACGCTCTCGTCTGCCAGAGTCATTGCCCAGGTTTCCGAGCCATATGTCACCACTGGCCTTACTAGCTTTACAAATACTTTGTATTTCAGGGCTCTTACAATAAATCTACCCTTGAATAGTTTTAAATTGGCTTAATGGGACCTGTTTCAGGCCTCGACTCGGCCCTGCATGCGTTCTCTGAGGTTATTGTCGACGGTTAGTAACGAACTAGGGAAATTAAAGCTGTTTACGCCTTGGAAACTGTCTCCATCAATTGGTAATGGGATTCTCTTCGGTCCTTCGCCACCGGCATAACCATGTTTGCTTGAATTAATTTAAGGCCTATTTTGGCACGTTTTTTTTCAGAAGTGCATTGTTATACCCTACACCACTACGTGGGTAGCGTATATTAATTTGGTCACAGCAGAATGTAACGCGCTGAAGGAGGCGTGGGAGGTATGGAAAAGTATACTCAGAAATGATCAGCATCACCTTACGAGTCAATCTAGCTATGTCCGTCTGTCTGTCTTTCTGTCCATCCGTCTGTCCCTTCGTCTGTCTGTCTGTCTCATCGCACGATAAATGCCGTAAAAATTGATAAATCGAGCTGAAATTGGGGTCATAAGCCTCTAGTAGTCCACCCACGGCACAATTCTCAGATGAGTTGTATCGGACCAAAAACATGTTATTGTTTTAACTAAATTGAAAGTGTTGCAGGGTATTTAAGCTTCGGCAAGGCCGAAGATAATTTCTTTACTAGTTTTTCTCTAGGTCCACCAGCCACCTTGCTGAAATCGCAATATCGCCGGCATATGCGTATCTGAATCGAACTCTCGAATAGAGTTCGCTTTTGGTCTATGACTTGCCCACTTTGGTTAGAGCCAAGTTGAAGAGTACTTCTGAAAACCCAATACACCGCTGAATTCCTCACTAAGCCTATTCTATACCTTTTTTTCTCACCATTGTATCATCCAAGGCGGACCCCACCGGCCTTGTTACGAACAAAAGAAGATAAGCATAGCGATTGATGATGATCCTCGTAAAAAATTATCGAAAATTCCCTAATCAGCCGAAAACTTTTAGCTATATATCAGAATTTCGTGTACCTTGTGAGAATCACGCACGACATTTTCTTTTATAACACTAACAGTACTCCATTTAGTTAGAATCGTCAACAGTTAATAATTTGCAAAAGCACTAATTCGCTGATCTTTCGATTTGATAAACTCTATAGTGACTCTCAGTCTCCAACCATATTTTGTTCGATGAAATTCTAACCATCTACTATATTTGTCACTCATACTTTCCGAAGGGAAAAATGACAAAAACAAAATTACTCTCTTTGATAAGTTGACGAAAAATGGATATGCTTACAATTTTTTTATTCTTAAGCCCAATTAACAACTGCTCTAAATTTATTAGTTTGTCAAATACCTTACAGTAGTAATTAATTTTAGTACTTAGTAAGTGGATTTAGAAGAGTTATGCTCTAAGAAGAGTGTTTCTTTATCAGAGTTTAATCAAGTCAAATCGATATGCTCCGTCGTTAGCCAGCGGTTTTTCACTTCATTTCTTCATGGGTGGGCAATTTGAAATAACTGACATCCCGGATTCGGAATTAATAGAGCAGCGAATCATCACCTTTATATATTTGAGAACGGGGCACTTTTTAGTTGCATCTAGAACCACCCATGAGTGAGAACGGCCCTTGAATTGGGCGGGGACGAAGGGCATACATTATGCGTTGAAGGAATAGCGTGGGAGGACCTTTTGTTGTGCCATCGACGGGAGAGCACGCCTTCAGCGATCGAATAAAGTAAAACACAAAAGGGCTTCCTAGAGCTCATTTCAATGACCAGGCCATTTTTCTTGCTCTGAAAATACGGTGGGAGAGCCTTCACCTTGGTTGTATCGCATCCCCTATGCTGCCGTAAATATTCGGCTTGCGAGGTAGTTCCAGGCCGGAGCAAGAATCCACTTTCGTGCGTGCATAATATCTAACGCTCGGTGAGGAAGGTGATATGTTGCATGAGACATGATTCATAAAAGGTGATGCTATCGATAGGAAGGTAGAATAGCAAATGATTAACATTCTCGCGCAGCGTCTGTTTTGCACTTGGGCCAAGGGATCCAAAGGATGGAATAGAAGTTCTGGAATAGGGAAGTACACTGTCCCGACTGGCACTTTGAGATGGCCAGTTCATTACTTTTACAATAAATTAGGAATGGCAGGCAAAAATAACCTGGATAGGTTGTGTACAAATATGTGATCTCTCATTAAATATCATGAATGGATATCACTCACTTTAGTTAGTCTCACTTGGTGGTATTCCATCATTAAAAAATAAAGATGACAACTTTTACTAAAACCACTAGATTTATTAAAAAACTAAGTTGAACTAAATATAGTGGTTTTAGTTAAAAGAGTCATCTTTATTTTTTAATCATGAATGGAGTCCTTTGAAAAGTTTGCAGATGAGGGTGCAGAGTGATAACATTAGTGATTAGTCTTTGATATTCTCTCACATTCTCGGGATCATGATGTTAAAAGTACAGTTTTCAGAGAAGCAACTGCTCAATATCAATAGATGGGAAAAATAAACGGCTTGAAAAAAATAATAGCGTAAGCTATTAATCCTCAAAATTGGGTAAATGAAAACTCCAACCGCTCCTTGATTGATCGTTTTTCTGATATTCGCGGCTCTCTTTCATAAAAAATATCGCATTCTCCCAAACGTTGCCCAGCATAATCAATTATATATTTCACTTTCCATCTCTTTGTATGTAGATAATATAGGGCTATTTAAACATCCTTCAATTGGAGAGCATTACCCAAATCACTGAAAGTTACATTTTCAGCGTCAGGGTACATTTCATTGTTGAAATAAAAGGTAGTGCTTGTTGTGGTTACATCGAAAACTAAGATGCAATTTTATTTATAGCCAGAAAACTCAAAATAATGTTCCCATTTACATGGAACAACCAAATTCAACCTAGAAACCTTAAACCATGAAACAACCAAATTCAACCTAGTTAACCTCAAAAAAGTATAGTATTACTTTAAGTTAAGTTAAACTTTTAAAAATATATCATTTTAAGCAATAAACAACTAATTATAATAATTAAAACAAGCGTGCGATTGTATAACAAAACTGGGACTATAGCCTGCTCTCATGTAAAATAGCAAACATTGGAAACACACTCATTGACTTATAAACATTTTTTTGGATTTATATTCTGACTTCGATTACCAATTCATGGCATTTATGAAGAAATATTTTTTGAACAAGACAAAGGAAAAGAGTGAATTATGTATTTATTTGGAATTTCAAATTTCAGTGTATCTTCCTAAAAAGGGGAAGCCTTGTGTTCCACTTGTGTCCCTCATTGAGTACTACACTTTTTCAGGGCTACTCGACATGGATGAGAGCATATGAGGGGCCGTGGCAGGATTTTCTTACTTCTCCAGACATTTTTACGCATCTATTTTTGCATTCTCATCAATTCTCTTGAATCTTCCCGTCCCATTTTTACCTTCGCAACCTGAAATTCCGCACTCCCGCCGGACCTATACCAGCACTTACTTTCTTCTTCCCCTTCTGCTTCCTTCACAGTCAGAAAACGCATTCTAACCCCTAGGTAAAAACCATAAATTCCATAATTAGACGCCTTGAGAAAGCATAGCGAAAGGCGAAAATAATTTTCCCACTATTCACCTCTTTTCATGGTGAATGTAAACGAGCACTTGGCTGACGGGAGGCATCTATTCTGGATGGAATGTAATTAAAGTAAGAGTTCGAGGGCAAGAGTGATGGGAAGCTGCCCTAAAGATGGACTCTTTTGTACGACTCTCTATTGATCTACGCTATATCAACTTTAGAGCAGTTGCAAGTGACGAAAAAAATACTGCCGATGTTAATTTTAAATTAGGAAATATAATTAGTTTATGATCCACTTAGTTGTATTCTCTCCAAAAAATTTCAATTTTTTCACACTACCATAAATCGGAGTAAAGAAAGCAGGGTTGAAATGGCACGTACGCGCAAATTTCAAATGAATGTAATGGCAAAAGAGGGAGATCCGGTAAAAAAAATCTAAAATAACGACAGTGGTTATTCCCTACAATCCTCCTCTTTTCATGGTGAATTTTAATTAGCCCCTTCCTGACGGGAGGTATCTATTCCGAGATATTGTCAGAAATACAAAGCTTAAAAGGATATTTACGTTGCCCATCTCTGCTTTATTTTTTCTCAATACAGTTATTTAAGTGGTAAATATAATAATTAAGGGAAAATAATCAATATTAGAAATAATCCTGTTGGCACAAATCGCTCTCAAACTAGTTGACAGAACCTTATATTGCGTTATCCAAGATTCTGAGCTTCACCTCCAGTTGGATAAATCTTTATTTTCAGTGTATTCACGTTATCATTACAACATAGTCATCTCTAAGTTGTTGTTCCATTCTGGTTAATAAAGACGCCAAATGAGTATTTTTCCATGCCCAAGAAATAAATATTTGACGGTACTAATCCGTTGATAAAACATGAATATAGGTTGTAAACTTTTTTTAAATCTCTAAAATGTTGAAAAGGTGTGTGAATATGGTAGATCGAGGTTTATTGTTTTTTATGTTTCCGTCTTTCTTTTTCCTTTTTTCATAGAAACCACAAACTTATTAAGAAATCCTGGAGACCGGAGGCATATGTGCGTAATTCAGGGGTTGTTAGGGATGACAGGGGTGGCAGTTGTCCCCTGAATTTTTTGAAGGAAAAAATTTTATAATGTTACGAACTCGGAAATACACAGTTTACAGCCACGTTTTTCGTTACCCTTCCTTCAGCTTGATTGATTTTCTCAATATAGTTATTCAAGTAGTAAAATATAATATCAAAGGGAAAATAATCAATGTTACGATAGAAATAATTCATTTAGTTCAAATCGCTCTCAAAAGACGTTAAAATCAACCTAACTAACCGTACTCTCAGGTGATCTCTCTCCTCCGTAAAAATTCTCAAATTGCGTTCATCGCCGGATGATAAAATATTATCCTCTAGTGAACCTTTAGAATGCAGTGAAGATTATCACCACCAAAATTATCAAAGAAAATTTCAATGGTTTTGAGATACGGCCAACGCTTTCATCTGGAAAATCTAATCAGCACAGATGTTTGGTAAGATTTTTCCCCAGTACACAATATGTAGGAGGTGCCCGAGAGTAAACTAATTGAGAAAAGTTGAAATAGGAGCCAATTTCTCCGAATTTTCAACGAATTTTCTCTTAGCTGGGTGAATGTGGTCCAAATTTAATTTTTTTTCTGAGCCTCTAGTACTTGGAATGGTAATATTCAAACGTGAAACAACAACCTCACAGATTAAGTTTCCTCATTAAAACTGTCAAAAGACGTTAAGTACAGTTGACCTAAACACTTCAAAACCGTACCGGCTTGACCGGTTGATGGTACAAGTTCGAACATATCTCTGTTTCTTACGAGAATAAAGAATAAATTTGGAAAGAGGAATTGTCACAGCTAAATTATCCTCTTTTATATGCCGAGTAAAATTTCATGGCTCATTGGAAGCTGCAGAGCTGAATGACTTTCTGAATCTGAATACGGTAATCCATTACCACCAATGAAATTTTATAAGAGTTTTATGAATACAATTACATTGCCAGCTCGAAATCTGTGAAGAAATAACGAGTCTAATCGTAATTTCTTTTCGAAACAATCTTTGGATGAATACGTAAACTTCTTATAGCAAACAATCATGAAAAGCTGTTAAAATAAGCTTCGTATAGGAATTCAACCAGGAATATCTTATTTACAAAAGCTTAGATTTACATGATATAACAATTAATTGGAGGATTTGTAAAAGTGTACTTAACCTTTAGGCACAGAAAATAAATGAGATGGTAAAGTGTATGTTAATTCTAATAAAATATCTTGGCATTTACTCTAATATCAATGATGGGCTGTCCATAATCCATGCAGACAAAAATATGTCACTTTTTGACATCCATGCCCTCCATTGTGGACATAGTCATCATCTGGGCCCCCTTCTCCCCCCCGTCCTTCCCTGTTGTCTACGTAGACTTTTTTTGCTGAAAAAGCTGTGAAACGGGTTATTAATTGATTGTCATAGACTATCTGTAATTTTAGGTTGATTTTAAGGAAAGGTAAGTAACAGAAAAACTACTCTTGTACCTATGATAATCTGCCACTCACTATAAACCGTATGGTTTCCACCATTACGTCTACGTAGACATCCCTCCAACCCCTAACCCCCTAACCCGCTAACGTGGACCTTCATTGACAACCCTCGTACCCTTCCACCTCTGTTTGGTGTCTACGTGAATTATGGACAGTCCCTTACAGGGAATTCTTCAAATTGCATAAGGGCTGAGACTAAATTTGATAAATGATTCGTGCAAAATACCTTTGTTATCGTCCTCCTAACACGCTAATTATTCTCGATTCACTTAGATATCTTTCTCCGAACAGTATTTAATTGAAACGAGAATGGTGCATTTTTAAACATCTCTCTTACGGGGGTGCACGGACAGTATTCCATTCACCACGGAAGTTTTTGTCCTTCTGGAGCCGGCCCGGGGGTCTACTTGAAATGTAAGGGACAGGATGAAGGTTGAAGTAAAGTGGGAGGATAAGGGACGTGCGAGAGCGTGTGAAGTTTCACTGGGGCGTTTGTGTGGGTTGATTGTAGTTTCCCCCTTCCTGGTGTCCCCTTTACCTCCCCCTACCCTCGCTGTTACGTGCGATTCTACCTCACCATTCTATTCCCATACACATTTCATCTCCTCACGGCCATTCTTCTATCTCTTACCCACGATCCTCTTGCAACTCTTTCCCCCACTCACCTCCCTTAAAAACCTTTCCCTAGGACTCCCTATCTCCGCAACCCTTAGGGAAACGCCGTGCGCGCTAGGAATACTTGATGCGAGGTTTTGAGACCCTGCGTACGGCTGAGATTGGATGGATGCAGGGGAAGATCTGCGGCCAGGAAGAGTTTCCTGAGGAAACAGAGAACCAATATCTTCATCCATTCCTTTCCACGTTCATCAGAAATCTCTTCACCGGTAATCGCAAAAGATTCAAACTTGGAAAAAAGAATGGGATTGGAATGGAGATGATAATTTAGTCTCTGAGGTCAAAACTAATTATCGGAACATTTTCTTTCGGTGGAAAGTGCTCACGTAAGATAAAGGTGGCAATCGTCTCACTAAGAACCATTAATTACAACGATTATAAGTGAGGGAGGGTTAAAGATTTTACATAAACATACAACTATTGACCCATTTTTACGTGCGGGCAATTCCATTGCTTTCGGGTTTCGTTGCAGCGGTATATCTTGTAGATGACTTTTCGCAACCAATGTTGGCCACATCTACAGATTAGGTCCGAATTCTGGATTAGCCACACTTCAGGGCTGCATAAGCTTCAAGCAGAATTTTTAACCCATTTTTACGTGTTTTACCCATTCCATCCCCTTTCGTTGTTTGTGTGGATATACCCCCATCCAAAAATTTCGCAGCGGATTTCTGCGAAAGTTGTTCATACAGATGCTTGACAGGGAAATGGCGTTTTTTCAGCATACATAGGAATATTTAAACAAAGGAATCAAGTACGATAACTCAGTAATACTCCCTAGAAAGAATGCTTCACGGAGTGTTTTCGTAAATAAAGCATCATTTCAATCGGAAATTAAAACCGGTTTTCAATAAGTAAGGTAATAAGAGAATGATTAGATTATTGTTCGTAAAATGTTCTTTGTCCTTATTGCGGGTATCATTATTCTCTAAACTATTTTATGAGCTCAACTTCCTCTATTTCCCAGGAAATAGAAACATTCAGCAAAAGGTGGGAGCTGATGACGTGAGCCTTACGTAAGAATTAAAAGAAAAGGTTGGAGAGCAGATCATTATTGAGCTTGAAGTTTTTTGATGCAGAAACGCAAATTTAAAGGAAGGAAGAATGGGTGCAGATGTTTGTGATGCGGGTATGGAAGAGAATGGAGCAAGTACAATGGTCAGATACGATAATTACTTGCTTGTCATTTTAGGTGAGAAGGGGAATAATATGAAAATAATTTTGAGGCGAAAAAGTTGATGAAATATGTAATAGGAGGCAAAGAAACACTGAAGGTGGTGACTGAGCCGGAATGCGGAGTAAGTAGGATGAGGAAATAATGGACGTACGCAGCGTTGCAATAGTGCAAAATGAAACATATAGTGTAAAGATGGATATATTAAAATCTGAAGAATTTTCTTCCTTTTCTACTGCTTTTTTGGGTGGACTTAATATACGGTTGATATTTACTAATGGTCATACACCTCTTTTGGAAACAAAGTCAATCAGAAGACATTTGCTCTGCATGGATGGCATGGCAAAAATGAATTCAATATACTGCCCTTTGCTCAATGTAGTCGTCCATGACTGGATATGAAAACTATTAATTTTTCTCATAAACTAATTCCGATAAAACGTTTTTGTTTGTGATAATACAGTGAAATTAAAGAGAAATTTTGAAACATTTTTACCGCTAGCTAAATGACTCAGCCCAACGAAAAAAATCCCTAAACAATTCAACAAATTTAACAAATGAAAACGATTTCTTCAGCATTCTCTTCACAGATAATGCCTTCGTCTCTTTTAGCTCCACAAATTTATATGTATTTTTGGTGCAATTTTCTTGTTTTTCAACCTAATAGACTGCAGCTAATGGCAAATGATGAGTGTCATGGGTATTCGTTTTAGATTCGCTAATTTAATTCGTCCCTCGAGCGTTTAATCTTTCAAGACCTTTAAGCATACGAAAATAAGAATTGGCGATAGGCTGTCATATGCAATGACATTTCCCTTTGGCAAATTTCCATGCTCGAGTTCATTTAACTTTGTATATTGAATGTTAACGTAGCATTCAAATGAAAAATATCAGTTTTATTTTTATTGGCTTAAAATGAAAAGTGTTCATGCTACGGCAAATGGAAGATTCAAATAAGCATTTATGTAACCTCATTGGTATTTTATACCTAGAGAACACTCATGTTGAGTCAATCCACAGGAAAAAGATTGTCAGTGAAGTAGAAAACATCCAACGGTAATGTCTTATTGAATGAAATTTGAAGTGAATAATAATCAAATGCTATGTGATATTTACTCATTTAAGTTTCTCTCAATTTACCCTCTCCGATGGCTGGTTTTTCCAGTCTTCTTATTTTGAAAATAATTCAATATTGCCACTCCTTGCTACCGAGCATTTAGTCTTTCAGTCTTAATAATCATCCTGTTAAGGTTTTTTTATATAAAAAGAGCCTAAAATAAACTAAAAAAATCATGGTCAACGTTATCGATGTTTGATAGACGCAACTTAAAGAAAGATAATACGAAAAAGTACAGAGCTATTCACAATTGGAGCGCAAACTTTATAAATGACTCATTATACCACGCATGTAATACAGCTACTCTCAGAATTTTCTCTCTACCCTGCCCAAATCATCCAATCTTTTATGGCTGGTTTTTCCGAATTGTCATATTATTTGAAATGGTAATTCAGTATTGCCACTCCGAGCTTCTGGCCATAAATATCAGTACCAGAAATTGTTGACAGCTCATAATCGTTACCTAAGACTCACCGCAGTGCGACATACGTTCTAAGTTGATGCGAGACAAGATAGGAAACGATTATCAAAACTCAAAGAGCCAAATGACAGATTAGAGTTTTGGAGCAAACAGATGACGGAATTTTGAAAGCAAAATCATATTATTGAATCCGTCGGAAAAGATAAATGGTACGAAAGTATTAACTGATTCGAAACATTAACAGTAAATACGAAATGAAAAGAGAATACCTTGTCTGATAAGTATGGCAAGATGTCTTACACAAGAAAATATTTTGAGTTTATCTGGAAGAATATTTCCCATAGTAGTGTTTTGGATGACTCTTACGTTCATTTCCTAACCATATCTTTGCATACCCTACTCCTTTACCTGGAAACCTTCGCTAGCTCACCACAAGTTCCCTCCCACTTGCTCTCTCAGTTACCCAAAAACTCCCGTAATTCCTTCGCAGTCTTTGCCACAACTTGTGCAAAGTTATGAACCTGATGAGAATTTATTTCATTTAAACCTATGTGGAATTTCAATTATTTGTTCTAAGGACAATTTCTTTTTCTGGATTTTCAGTTTTATGCTACGAATTAATAACAGTTGTCTGGCGGCCTTTTGAGCTTTCAAATAACACTGTGTATTCTTATTTCATTAATTAAACAATGATTCACCGATGTAACACAACAAGAGTCACAAGTTTATTCTTTCTTAGATAAAACAAAGATCCCAGGCAAATGATCAAGGCAATTTGAGTGCAAATAGGGACCTACAATAACCTACAAGTAATGACCACATTGCCATTGAGGTGTAAATGAGAAAAAGTGTACAGATAAGCCTTTGCAGCAGCAAAATTTTCAATTTCAAGAATTTTGCGATAATATTGTCTAATATCCTAAAATTACAAAAAATTGTACACAGTTATCTTTAAAAAAAATCTTAACTAATGTAAACGACAAAATATTTTTACTACTTTTCGTAAAAAATTAGAAATTAATAGTTCGCTGAATAGACATTGACACACACAAGGGTGCACTATTCAATGTTTGGATTTATATAATGCAATTATTCCTTCATATGTGAGGAAGGATAAAATTTGATTAAATAAGAACTGAATTCACGTTTTGATGAGAACAGTACCTAAATACAAGCATGGAGTCACATTAAGAATGTGAATGGATACAACACCGTTCATGTGATTAAAACATACCCATAAGCAAAGGTTTTCCTTCACTATTTAACAGATTATCCCACTAAGTGTTTTTACTCACCGAAACATTTGTGGCATTAAATTTATCAAAATCAAAGCGAATATTTTGTAGGAAGAATCCATAGGGAAAGACTTACCCTCCGTGGTTATTTTATTTTTGATGGAAAATTAATATTTTACCAGTTAATGCCTAAATATCCAGTTCATCACTTAAATATACAAAAATACCATTAGTCATCTCTCATAATGTGTCATAGTACATACAATAATGCTAGTATGGAAATCGTAGCGTTTGAATAAACGCTTGTTGACAGAGGATGATGGTCGCACCTTGCTAAGGGCTGTAACGCTGGTACCCATGGAGATTGAATAAAACATGATAGGAATGAAGACGATGGTGCGTACGGAGGAGAAAAGGGAGGAATGAAGAGGGAAACGGGGATACTTATGCGAGGAATGGGATCAAGTGGCTTAAGGAAAGAGCGAAGAGGGGGTGGAGGAAGATAAGGGCTTGGGGGGTTCAGGATTAAAGGGAAACGTTTGACTAGAGGAGAACGTGAATTTAAGATCCCTACTGTATGAACGAGCCATGGGTTTTAAACAGAGGAATTTTAAATTGACTGGTTTTGGATGAGATTATGGTTGATTGTTCAGGAAAATACCAAAATGGATGAAAATGTGTATTTGTTATCGTTTACTTTTAACTTAAAACAAAAAACAGTCGCATGAAATTCAAGTCAGCTATCTAGATAACGCGAGCAGTAATGAGCTTCAAAGGTTATTGACCCTGTTACTTACGCATGGTTGTACCTGGTAATTGCATCATGTTAAAACACGAAATAAACACAAAAATATGAATGGATAGGTAACACAATCATTATCGATATATTAGCAGTTTTTTGGATGCACGTACTATTCCATCACCGTGTATTCTATGGTACTAATATATAGTAATAGTAAATATTGAGAACAGAGAGTTTTTGTGGAAAGTGTACATAATATATTCAAGTCAAATGTTAAGATAGTGAAATATGATTGTATGCATCATTTTTTAGAATCAGTCAGTAACTTTCCAAAGAAGATTTACGCGTGATTGATGTGTATCGAAATGTTATGCAGAGAGCAAACCAAGGCCATACATGATGCTTACATATTAATAGTTAAGAAAATCAATCATAAAATTATTCATCAAATTATTACACTATACCCGTACATGTAAATGTTTCTCATTCCAACCGTTTTAAAAACAGGTGTGGGGGAATTTGTTAGGTTTCGAATCGCAATTCATCTAAATATCCCTTGCCCATTTCTGGGAGAATCCGAAAAATGTAGTCAAAATATATAATAAGAGTATAAAATCAAGAGGCATTGATTTATAGTAAAATATCAAAATAGCGAAAGTAAACCTCTTTCATTTCAGGAACATGAGAAAATAGTGCGGAGAATAATAACAATTGACTATAAATCAGCGGTAAAAAACGAGAAAGTTTTCCTCCTTCACCTAGTTCCGTCATATTCTCTCAGTTCAGATTTCTCAATTGTAGTTCATTGTCCTCAACAAACCTAACAAGAAGTTTTCTATAAGACAAAAACACAATAAAACCTTACACGCGCTTCTCGGGTTCTGTGAGAAATATTTTATAATGCCAAGTTCCCTCTCGGGCCAGACAAGACCTCTGAACGATGGGTATAGCAGGCTCTTTTTTTCTCTCTATTTGTGCTGTTGAAGTTCACCATTCTCCAAGGTATACAAGCAGACACTATAATTAGAGCTCAGAGAAATATTGGAGTAGTAGGGAACGTGGATTCTATCAATAATAGTCAGTGGTTTAAGTGAGAAAGAGAGGCCAGCCGTTTTCCACGTACACCTCATTCGCAATACATAACTGCACAACCCAGATTGCATTACAACCCGCATGCCCTGGTTTTCCTACTTAGCCTTTTTCAGAAATAATTTCCACGGTGTCCGAAGGGAACGCACATGTGAACTCACCTAATGGAACCATTCCACTTACTCTCTTAAATGCGCAGGATTAGGAGATTATCACATTGGAGAAGTGAAATTTATTGGCACATCCTTAAGCTCCAACAGCTCGGTGAGGAGGGGCCTCTATTTTTTCCCCAGGGTTTCGGCATTCATTCGTTATTCTGTCCAGGCGGACAATCAGAGAAATCAGAAACAAAGCCGAAAAAAGAAATTGCGGTGCGAAAAGTGGGCTTTATTTTCATAATATTGCACCAGCACATCTTTACGTCGAATGTCAAAAAAGATGAAAAAATAAAAAGTGGTTTTAAAATATAATAATAGGCTGCGAGTTAAGAAAGATTTGAACAGCGAATATATTTAATTAGAAAAATCATCAGGGTGATAGGAACAATTCATTGCTTTATGATTTTTACAGCTATCATACTTCACTACTAGTTTCAGATTATGATATATAGATCACAATGAATTGGGCTAGACAAAATATTTTACCAATATTATTCTTTCATTTCCTTCGTGGCGAACTGTATTTTTTTCTCTGTATGCAAATAAGGTGAGAATATTATATTATTTATCATGTGAAAATACGTTTAGCAATCAATAAACTGGTAAACTTACTTGGAAATAAAGAAACATTTTTTGAGACTTACATTCATGAATGTCAGACAAAAAATGGCATGCTAAAATGCAAACCATTCCATTAAGCAGTGTCACAATATATGTAAAACTGGCTTTTTTTCACTAAAATGAAGCACCTACACAGCACAATTAAGTTATATCGACAGTTTTCCCCAAGTTTTTTTATTTGAATACAGAAATAATGCGTGCCTAATGCGTTTAGAATTATTCTTAAGATAAAGTAGACAAATGTTAATTAATTTAAATTTAGTCAATTAAACTGAAAAATGAAACACTACATTTCTTTTATGTGTAAAATTTTTCCATTGTTTCAAAGACCATTTTTTACAATTTTTCCACTGACAAAGTTTAATGAAATGTACGTCAATATTCCATCTCCATTAAATCTCATTCCTTGTAAAGTCGCCAGTTACGATCTCAAGCTTCATACTGATACCTACATCATCAGACTGGCCGATTTTTTCACATTATAGAGCATCGACTCTCATTTTACTCACTGCTCTTTCACAAGGTGAAGGAGTGAAAAACGCAGCCAAAAATCTCGCAGGTTCTCTCAACAAGTCCATTTCTATGAAGCTTTGGAAGTACGCCAGATGGAAGGGTACATTATGCGTTAACCTTTGTACCGAAGCCCAAAATACCTTTTAATGCTATTATGGTAGAACTTAATAGAAAGCTTTCCGCGATATACACTGAGTAAAATGGATGAAACGAGGTAATTCAAGCAATATTCTGTCAACTAGTGCAATGGGAAAAACAGGATGTATCACTAGTAGCTCTTTTCAGTGGAGAAGAATATCATAGAACTCAAAAGCTTTGTTTGTGGCATTCGGCACGCACTCTTATCCTATCAGCCAAGTAGGAAGTGACGAAAAAATGCCAATTTGTCGTAATTAATGGAACATACCCTGAGAAATTTGACTAAATGACTGCAGTAGGTACTCATTGACATGCTATTACTGTTAATTTATTTCTGAAAATATATTCTAGTCTCCAATAATTCAACATGTACCTACAGTTCCTGTCAATATTTATATATCCTGTCAATATGTAAAACCATTTCGCACCTGGAGATCCTCACATTTCCTCATGAAGGAGGTCACTATTTTATGGAAGTGAGCACTTAAGGCCAAGAATAAAAACATGGGATGGCAAGGAATCTCAGAGTGCCTTTAGCTTGAGACAAAATAACATCGAATTTTTATGGGGACATAAGGCATGAAAAGTGGGAATACTAAATAAATACGACGTATTAGACAATAAACTCGTTTTCTAGAGAGATTTTTGTTCTAATCGGGAAAAAGGGAAAGTATAACTTTAAGGATAAATAATAAATGGCCTTTCATTGCAGATAACTCCTGCGGGAGTTTACGAGGCCGGTTCAGAAAATAACAGAACTTTTTTTATTACACGATAACGGATTGTCCTAGCAAAGTCTGGTTGATAGTATTGCATTCATCAATACCTTCCGGATATTTTTTGGTTTTCCTTCTGGTAACTTCTTGTTTACTGTCCGTAATACACCAATATACGTGGAAGTTGTATTAGTTGCCGAGCAATTGTTGCAATGTCCGAGTTTTATGATCAACATTCCATTGTTAATTTTTACGTGAAAATTTGGTAACCATTTACGGTAACCTACGAATTTTTTTGGGAGGTGAGGGAAGATAATGATCTTAGTTGTACGCAGTGCTATACGTGGTTTACTTGATCCACAAATGGACGTCAGTCAGTTCGGAAAGATTCTTTATCAGAAAGGAGTTCGACGTCAACTGAGGGCAGAAACACTCAGAAAACCGAGGATCTGTTGCACACCTACCATCTTTTGGCTGTCAGAGAATTTGCTGGAGAGTATGAACTCTCGATTGGATTATTTCATGAAATTTTGTCCGAAAAATGGAACATCCATCGCGTTGAAGCAAATGTTTTCCTCTCTAGATAACAGTCGAGGAGAAGGATCTTGCTCCACCACGACAACGCACCCACCCACTCAGCCCCGTCATTTCGTGTGTATTGTGCATGAAAACAACATCTCCCTACTAACCTAGCCTGTCTCCGTATGCCCTATTCTTTATATTTCCTAAATTAAAACTAGAGCTTAAAAGACGCGTTTCTGACACAATTGAGGCCATTTAAGAGGTTTCGTCAGGAGAAATGTAGGTAATACCCCAAATAGCATTCCCGCATTGTATAGCGAAGTTGAAATACTGCAGGAACAAGTGTTCTTCTGGAGGAGAGAGTTTTAAAAGATATAAGAACCAAAAAGGCATAAGACAATTTAAATATTTAAAATAAGTTACGTTTTATAAACAGACCTCTCCTCAAATATGATGAAACTCGCAATGAATAAAATTATTCGACCTAAGCAGGACTCAACCAGCAGCAGTTGATTGTCGGTCAAATTTGTTAGCAAGCTGCAACACCATCCGTACCGAGTCTAATAAATGCATAAGGAAATTTAGTACTGGAACGTGGACTAACATGAACTAGTCTCTCGACTCTCCGCTAAATTACTAATGTATCTACATCTAACCAACCGTTTGCTCACGGTTCCATTCCGGATGAATTCAAGACATGTTTTCACCAAAATTGCACCCCAATTGGCGTATGATAAACGAGATAAAAGTATAAATAAAAAAATATTTATTTTAATTTCTATCGGTTCTCTTTCTCCCATGTCGGTATGTCACCATCTTGCCCGTCCGGTAAAATAGCCGTGACCGCACTTGTTAACATAGTGAGCTTCAGGCTACTAATATTTAATGAACTTTGGCGATAAAGCCGTGCATCACCAATCGGAAAAATGAAACTATCTCATAACAATTCTAATTAATTTAGAAGTAAGCGAAATTCCACAGAGGAAATATCATTCAACTTGACCGGAACTCAAACCCGAACCCCTCGATTTCCGGCCCAGTTCTTTAGCCAGTTCACCAGTCAGCTTAAGCCAGTTACGATTCATCAGTTTTTTTACCAACACTCACATACATACAGTTCAAAAAGTAAACTTTTTTCATTTTCTGATATTCTTAAAGGTTAAGAAAAATTCATGAGAGTTAATTTTTTTATCAATTCATAAATATATATGGACAACATGTTTATTATCAATACGTGGTCGATGCCCGATGTAGGTTGGAAGGTCTGCTCTGAATAATATTTTTGAGATTACCCCATGTCTCTTCATCTTGAACTTTTTCATTGATCCATGTTTCTATAAGGAATATCATGAAGTTATTTCTATATCGCGGGAACATTTGAAAGTTTTTCCTTCCTACTCCCCGCCAATTTATCCCACATCCTGAAAATATTTTTTATCACATTCCAATCTCTATCGATATTACACCCAATAAAAAATGCTTGATGTCGTCAAGTAAGTTACATTTGGGACATTAATGTAAGTTGGTGTGTTTGAAACGGTACTTTTCTGTTCTGTAAAGATAAGATTCGCTATCACCTAAAAGTTTCTTGGTTTTTGTCTTCGTCCCTGTCATCATCCTTGCCCAGGTTGGCCATCTCCGAGGCAGGAAGGGGAACGCCCTTCTATGCGCTACTCGCACGCCCGTATAGGATTTTTGCCTTGAGACCGTCCCTGGGTTGCAAGAGACTGGCCTGTGTGGCGACTTGTTCCCTAGCAGATTTTTTCAGGCTTCATGGGACACGATGATTCAAACATATTAATTTTGAATTTTGAATTAATTATGAATACAATTTAACAAGCAGTCGCAAGTCGTGAGCTAATTGCCACAGCCCGAGTTTAATAAGGAATCAACATTATTGATTGAATTCTTAGCTATGTACATTTCTTTTCCCCGTTAGCCTTGATTGACTTTAGAAGTTAAAGAAAAAATTGTCCAATAATTACGAAATGAACCATGATTCGGCTTACTTGTCTATCGTTTGTCGAAATAAAATTTTTCTACATTCTTACCAAAAGGGAAAAATTATTTCTGAGTTAGGATTTTGTAAATCGCCATATACGAACGCAATGTGAACAATGAAAAGTATTAACGTGCCTGGTTCTGGTTTTTAGTTTAACGTAGTCCTAGCGAGATAGTTTCCTATTCATAATAGAGACCATAGTCGAATTATACGTTTTAATTTCACCAGCTGTAGGACAAATGAATTAAATATTACATTATTAATGGTACAATAATAGAGTGTTATATGACAGAAATGTTAAGTAATTAAATGAAAATATCTAAATAGGTTTTCAACTTGACTCATTTTTTCCGTGCGGTGCGTTCGAAACTCCTTCAAAATGGAAGACTTTTTGTGATACCCAAGAACTAATTGCGGTGACAATATGATTTTTTAATATTGCTGTTTTCAGGTATTCTCGTTGCGTGTTTAGTTTTTTTTACTACAGTTTCTCCACTCTTCCTGGGGGCGTCTTCAGGTCCGTTGAACATTTTGTAATTATTGGAGAAACTGTAGTCAAAAAAACTAAACACGCGACGAGAATACCTGAAAACAGCAATATTAACAAGTATATGAGTCGCGGAAGCCTTCAAAGAAATATGATTTTTTTGTCAAAAATGGTTAAGGAGACATAAAAACTACACGTTGTTAGTTTTTTTACGGCATTTAAGGGTGATAAATTCCTCATTTTAAAAATTTCATCTTTCTTGAGCGCATACACGTGCCATTTTCCATTTAAAAGGGATGCTATTCTTTGGCAAATAACTCAGAAAGTAATTTGCTGAGGGGTTGAATATTCTGTGTCATTAGAAGGGTGAGATATTTTTCTTTAAAATGAAACCCAATTCATCGATTTATAGGTAAAATGATATTTTGCTCAAACTGCCTTAATTGATGATTTGTTTCTCTCTTGCTTTACGCCACCAAAGCAATGAATTGAACACATTGATATCTCTCTCTTGCTTTACGCCACCAAAGCAATGAATTGAACACATTGATTTCGTAGATAAAAGCATTAGGAATCATAAATGAGAAACCATTCAACGACTAATCTACAAGGCATGGTGAAGGGAAGAGGGAAAGGCCGGGAGGTCAGGAAGGAAAAAGGAGGGAGGTGACACTTGAGGGAGAGGCGTATATTCGGAGGGACTAGGGCGGGGGGAAGAATTACGACTTAGGGTGGTAAAGTGAAATCGAATGGGTAAACGAGGGTTGGAACCGGGGAAGATCGAAGTCTCAATGCGACCATTCCGGAAGGGTGAGATGAATTTAACGTATGGAACCGTCTGAATGGGGTTGGCAATCGTTCAAACTGTTAAAGCCTCGCATGAAAGAGAAGAAAGGAAGTAGCAAAAGGGAGAGAGAGGGGAGCGGGAAATTTACAGAGTCACGTCCACCGCCGTTAGATATTCCAAAATATTCGTCTCGGGAAATATTAAATTTTTAACTGTTAACTAATCGGATTATTTACAAGCGAGCGGGGCTGGGAACACCAGTCATGTAAAGATGTAAGGGAGGAGAAACCGTGACGTGTATTATGGGAATGAATTTGGTGGAGCTCAGTTTTTATTGTGATTGCTTACTGTGCGCGGTAAGAACAAGTATTCGTACCGCGTCTATCGGGATCACCAGTATTTCTTTGAAAATATGATACTGTTTACAATCAAACGAATTTCAAAAGTAGTAAATGTATACATACTTCGTGACATATCTCAAGTATCCTACTTCATCTATCTTCTGTGGCAACATCAAATAAGGGAAACAGTGGTAGTCCTTATAAATAACTTGTTTCCACATTTCTCTACTAAGTGATATAGTAAGAATGCGATGGCAATTGTTACCCACGTCATCTATGGAAATTGAAAATCCTAATATCGCTCACGATTCAATAAATAAAAGATGAGTGCATCAGCCACGCAAAAAGGAGAAGAATTCAACCAACTGGATTCATTTTCGTAGTTCGGAAGTACCAACAAAAGAGATGGAAGAAGTGCAATGGTCATCGAGAGGAATATAGCACAAGTTCAGAAAGAAAGCGTTCATGTTAAAAAGGCGATTTTCAAGTTTAAAAAATACGGTAGAACGACAAAAAAGGACATATTCCGTAAAATTATTTGTGCAGAGCGTGATAATAAATAGATCGGGAGGATGGATCATTGGAAAAAACAGACCAGAAAGCCTGAAACATTCAAAACATAGTGTTCGAGGGAGGATGTTGGAGCTGAAACGGAGATGAAATAAAAAAATGAAAAAGTTTACAAAGTGCAACTTGAGAAAACCATAGAGAACACTTAGCAGAATAGGAGAACCAAAAGCATCGGCCACAATTTGTGGAACAATGGGTTTGTTAACAATACAATTAAAGGAAAATAGTGGGATGTGTCCAAGGTGCATAAATACATTGGCTAAATAATATGGAAAGGAGGTACCACATAAGAAGAACTACCAGGGAAATTGCATGAAATGGCCAAGGATGATGGGCTGCAGGAGACCATTCTTAGCATAGAAAGACCACTTATTAAATTACCTAAAATAACAACTTTATATACACTTTAAAGAAAAAATTACCTCAAGGATTGCCATTGCCCTTGTCTAAGCATAAATTGGTAGAGAGAGAACGATATCGGAGAAAAGATTTTCTTTACCGATTAATTTATAACTTAGGGAACAATTAATATTCTTCCAAGAAACTGTTTTCAATTCACTGTAATATGGTTTTAAAATATAGTCCAATGCTTTTCATTTTCTTCATTTGTGAAGTAGTGCCCGTCAGTGGATCAAAAAAATTTAATATAATTTCAAAAATACAAAATGCAGAGAAGCCAAAATCGACCCCTTAAAAGGAATGCAAAATCTTGCGGTAAATTTGGAATGAATATGTTGCTATTAACACAATTTTTACAATATTATTGTAATCTCCATTTAGTTTAAATGCTAAAACTCTTAGAGCATGTATCATAGTTTAATGGATATTTCTAGACAAGAGAGGAATGAGTATCCCAGGCATTATTTGATATCAATATTAAAATCTCTTGGAGAAAAGAAAGATGCACAAATTATTTTTTTTCCAGAATTACAGAATGATTCATTAATACAACTCTGTGGGATAAACCGATAATAGGATTAAAAATCTCTTTAAGTTTCACAAAAACAAAAAAGAAAATTAAATAAATAGATTCATTATTAGATTGAGAAAAATGTTGAAACTTGTCTCAACTTGCTTCAAACCCCTGATAACCTAAAACTCATATCCATTTTTCTAACTTAACAATGCAAATTCTTACATCAATTAGCCACGAATAATAACTATGAACACAAAAATTTATATAGAAAGGAAATGCTCGTAGCAAACTGGTTTCTTTTGCCAGCAGATTTCATTAGCCAATTTATTTAATTACGATTTGATAACTAACTAACTTGCAATAATGTTTAAAATTAAACTATTTTACTAAAATCACTGAACTATGAACTTTTGTTAAATTTCAACACATACACCAAAATATTGGATTTCTTGGCAAGATTCCGAACTACATATTGGATAAAACCTTCAATTTCGCTCAGCAGAATTCTCAACGATCATAAATTCGTACCTCTCTTCCTGTTAAAGACCCCTTTTTTCACATGTGGCAGAGTTATTCCTCCATCTTTCGAGAGAGAAAGTCATTTTGCTCAAGGTCCCGGAAATTAAAAAAAGGGAGCTCCCATGACTTCATCTCCTGTGCTGAGTGTCTTCCGTACTAGGCAACATATCTTCTTGCCTTTTACTCCTCAGCCGCCAACGAGTTCTAGTCCCAACATGGTTTCCAAAATAACTTCATAGTATCGTTGATGGAGGAAATGTCCTACTGCGCAATAGATGATGTCACTGTCTTAAATCTTTTGGTCTTAATGATGCATTATTTGTTCATACAAAAGCATACATGCACTTAAGTGACAAATTATCTTGTCTAAGACTTTCAGCATTCCGACTTGCGATAATACACGTTATTGTGAATTTTTAAGACTTCAAAAATGATTATTTTGGTGTAGGCAGGTCAAAACCTTTTTTAAAAGCATGAAAAGTTAAACAACCCAAATAAATTACCCTTGATATGAATGGCAGTATAGCAGATATGCAGTACGTTGTTTATAGACTTCAATCATACTACATGGTATAATATTAGGAGTAAATATTAGCTCTATACAGTATAATTATAGTATTTTTGGCCACTTAAGAGCAAGTAGTGAAATAGAAGAGAGAAGTGTTATATTGTTCAAAGCTTTCCCCTTCGTTCCAATGCAAACTGAACACTAAAAACGATGTTGGTTAATATCATAACATTAGGTGAAATCAGTTCCAAATGCCTTATTACATTCAATACAGTGGTTGTTTCTCCGAGCAGGATATTTCTCGGAAGTTTTTGTTCTAGCCCACCCTCTGGCAGCATATGTTTTTTATTTTAGATCGCGTGCACAACAGTAGCACAGAAAATAAAGTTTTCTGTCGATCACACATCACTTTCTTTCAGTAAAAACATATAGTAATAAAAAATTCAAACGGAGCATCCAAGCGTATTCAATTTCACTTTAATAAAATTAATAGTTGAAGGCGTCACTTTGTGGAAGGTTTTCCCCTGACATGACGAAAAACTTTCTTGGTAAATTTCACACTTAAAATTGTATTTCCGACCTAGGTTTCAATTGTCCAGCAATCAATTTTCAACTTCTTAAAAATGATTGCTGGGCTAACGAAACCTAGGTCGAAAATAAAATTTAAAGCGTGGAATTTACTAAGACATTTCGTCGTCATATCTTCACTTAAATGCTAGTTATTACTCGTGCCGTACTAAGAGAAAAGGTACTGTGATGGAAGAAAATGAATGCTGCAATGATTGATTTAGGTGAATCAAGTTAAATACATAAAATAATGAAAATGACTTTAAAAAGCCATTACAAAATAATCGACTGATATGAGGATATATTGCGAGAGTATTGCAGAGGTGAGGGGTGGTTTGGTGATTGTTCCACTACGATGTCTTAGTACCGTTCCAAATGAAGGCGACGTCGAGTCACCTCTTGAAGCAAAAATACCGGAGCTATGACTAAAAATCATTATTACTAGATGATGACGAAAAATTCATGAGCCAATATCTCTCTTGGAGAAAAAATAACTGGGAATAAATTAATAAGTTTTTTATTGGCTAAGCAAAAATGACAGTGTTGGTTAAATATTTCAGAGGGAAATAAACCAAAGGGTCCAAAATTCTATGAAGAGGCAATGTTTGAATGATATTTTAAATATTTAGAACTAGCGACAATTACTAGACCTCGGAGAATATTACTTTCACTGGGTATCTATAGATGAGAAAAACAATTATATTTTGGAAGTCAATGCGGGTTTTCCACCGGGTCAGGTTGTCCATGTCTGCCGACGTTTCGATGACCGAGTTGCTCATCGTCTTCAGTTCATGCCCTGAAGACGATGAGCAACTCGGTCATCGAAACGTCGGCAGACATGGACAACCTGACCCGGTGGAAAACCCGCATTGACTTCCTCGATACCATACGCCGGGAAAGCCTTCGATCTTTCTTTACAATTATATTTTCTCTGTGTAACTGCTAGCCACAAATGCAGGACGAGATGAAAAACCTTTGCTTCATCACAATTAAAGTATTCATTTCACGCCCGAGGTTTCATATCTGTGCAAGAAATCCTGGAAACTGTCTCCTTGATGGTACCAAAACACGATTTATTTGCACACACCAGTAGTGGCTCTAGTAAGAACAGAGCACAACAAAAAGAGACTCCATTTGGACTAACTTCAATATCATCCTTAACTCCTCCTCCTCCAGTAGAGTTTCTTGATACCTTTTCCTTTTCATTGTTAATGTCCTTACATCCTCTGCTACACGTTTCGACGATGGCTCAAACGTTAGTTTATATATGTAGAATAGGGTGCGGATTCTTTCCGAAAATACGTTGCCACCCCCCTCCCCTTCGTCGCAGGAATAATCTGATAGCGGAAATCTCCCAGTGGCCTTTGTTAGAGAGGAACAGAACGTAGAGGAGAGAAGGAAGGGAACGTGATGATAGGGGAGCCCTAATGAAGGGAATTTAATGTGATAAGGCGTACAATTACGGAGGATATAGAGGGCAGGCCAATTAGGCAGAGATTTTTGGAAGTTGACTAAGGAAAGAGGAGGGAAGATTGCCACAGTGTGAGATTACCTGTTCGTAGCCACATCCACCGTATGTTTAATTGCGCTTTGGAAGGAAAAAAGACTAATTGCTAGTGAGGAATATTTGGGAAAAAATTATTACACTCCGCTTATTTCATCAGACCAAATATCTGATGACTTCAACTTTATTTCAAATGATATATTAATTCAGAGTACAAGGTTAAAAAAATTACTACAGTAAATACTTGGTAATTAATTTTGATGTTCCGAATGGCATAATTTTTGGGTCAATACTGCTCTTTAGTGACGAAAATAATTAAAATTCTCTTTCAAATAGTGTTAAAACCTCATTTGTTTATGATGTTGTGTTATGATATTCTTCAAATGAGATAAATGACCTTCATAATTAAATACTTACTAGGTGAACACGACAGGCTAGTACAAATTTAATTAATACAAGCTATTTACTGCAGTCAGGATTGATATAATATACTCATAATGTTCAACATCTAACATGAAAATATAGAGGAAGTATTTATCTAGTACAATCGATTAAGTTTGCTCCCACAAATTGCACATTCATGAGATACAATCAGTAATGTGTATTTGAAATATATCTGTCCACTATCAGATACTCGAGCAGCTTACTTTGTACTGGTAAGTTCAGATAGATTATAGTTTATCATTATGCAGAGGAGCCTGTTCTCAATATATAGCCTCTGCACATTCGCCGTAAACCAAAAATTCATTTCATCCAGTTAACTACCCCACCATTTTATCCTTGAGACATAAAACATAATGGATGCATTGGACCAAAGATTTTTCACATTTACCCCGTTATGCTGGCAAACACAGATCTGTTTTTCGGTTTATGCATATGACCAAAATAATTCTACAAATAAAAAGATAAAGACCTCATAAAGAGACCATAGTAATTTATTCCTAATGCCTCATTTTTATCTGTGTATAAAAAAGGGAACAGTTCAATTAAATTTCATGGCTGTAATTACTAAATAAATGACCACAAAGTAATGAGGACAGAAGATAGTATGGATGCTAAAATTCGGAGATAGGTTATCTGGATGCCGCGATTGCTTCACAGTCTTCCCTTTATTTTTCACTTTTTCTTTGCTATATCCGCTGTTTCTTACAATATCTTCCAGTTCATACTGTCGTAAAAAAAAGCCTGCCGTTAAAATTTCTTAAGAGTGTTGGAATTAATTGTCGTAGTTACAAGATTTCCTGATAATAAGTAATGCAACAAAATTTCATGCTTCCAAACTTTATAGAGTATAATATGATGCCAAACGGAAAATATATGTTAAATTCTAATTTAATCTCAACATCTATAGTCGTAAAGAGATGAGAATGAAATTTGGCAATTTTATGGAGATCTAGTGTAAAAACATGCTCTTACAGTAAGAAAGGAGGCCGTTATTTTAACTTCATCCCTGGTCCAGCTTCAATAATATGACATTTTGATCTTCATGATTTATGTACAAGGTTTAATTGCAATATTAAAGCATTTATCGAGAATAGAACAGTTATTTATCACTTGAAGTTTAGTATCTAGTTTTCGAAAAGTTTGACTAGAAAAGTGGAATTCAGTAATTCGACCTTATAAGAACTCTTTTTAATGGGTGTTTTAGCGTAGATCTGCTCTGCCCTTAGTCGTCCCCTTAAAATTCTAATTAGCCTCTAATCGTAAACAGCATAAACGACCCCAGAAGCATCAGACCTGCCGAACGATCTGTTTTGCACTAAATTTTATAACTGCTGCGTCTAAAAGCACACCTAATAGGATCGTATTGGTCGTTTTATTATCGCAGTTGACGAAAAACATGCCTTTTCATTGAGATTTCTACCATCAGAATTTAAGTTCTTCCCACTTGATTATATAAATCTTTTACTATATCATGTTTATGATGTTGATATTCTCTATGTACAGTGGCGGAAAAAATTAACGCAAAACTCATTGGCGTCTGAATGCGGCGTACACGGAAACTAATTGAAATCGCCTTTCCTTCGACAACTTGACAACAATGAGACAGCATATAGAAACCGGGAATATTCAAACTCTCTATGAATGAATATCGATTTTACGCGTCATGTAAATAGTCATACTAATAAGGTTTACGTTCGCGACATCAGCTAGGAGTTATAAACGTGATGAGCTTGCTTCGACCCGCACTCAGTCGAGGTTCCGAAGTCGTAGTTGATTATGTAGAGATGCTTACCATATTATTTTTAGAGCTTTGGACCGTTTATAAAAATTTTCTTGATTGAAACTTAAGAAATATTACGATGAAAGCATTATTTTTTGGGGCATAACATTTTTTTATTCTCCAGATCAAATTCACTTACAATATAACGTATTTCCGCGTGCAAGGAATATCTGTGGATGACCATCGTTTTAATAGGCCTTAAACTACTTCCGAGAAATATGATACATTACAATTAACATTTTGGCGCAATATCCTGAGAATTTCAAGTTAAATTATTGGAAATCTGGTTTAATAGAACGGTTTCCAAGTGGAGGAAATTTTTCTTTAAAAGTATTTGCAATACCTTAAAACCCAACGTAAGTTTCCGCCCTCGTGCATACAGGTCGTGTCAAACACTTAAATTTCTAAATTCCTCCTAACGTAATATTATTTACTTTCTGAAAACTACTTTCAAAAATCCAGAACATTTCATTTGGTCCAGTTTTTACAGGAAACATTAGAATTCCCTTTTTTCGTTCTGTAGTAAGAACCACTGGACGCGGATTCCTCTTGATCGATGAAGTAGCCTAGAGGGAGAGCGTTCGTCTGTGGCCAAGAATGCCAGGGGTTCAAATCCTGGCGTGGCCTCTTTTAGTGCCTTTATAATTAACCTACGCGATGTGACTTTATTGCAGCCAAAACTTCGCAGGAATCCGCGGAAGGCCCAGGGAATGGATATTGACCTCAACCATGAGTGTGTGAGGTCTATATTCGGGCTTTGCAAAAGAATCAGAGCGGTCTCCTTGGTCGTCGATTGAGATGCTTACTTCCCATTCTCGGGTACTCGGCCCCACTTGATTTCTACAACCTGTCTGTCGTCTGATGCTCATATCACTTATTCGCCAATTCACCACTCAATGAAAAGCTATTCATGAAGGAGGGAATAGACCGGATCTCTGATTGTGTCAGTTACACGATTTAGTGAACTTACCTGATGCTACATTCACCTTTAAATTACTTTGAAATGATTTAGTAAAGAGGGCAATTATTTTTATTAGGAATTAGAGTTTGGTTCTATCTACCAAACTTGTAAATACCGATTACTTATCTGAGTGAGAGACCAAACAAGGGTGGTATTATCTTCAAAATATCTTTAAAATGGTATTTGAAGCTTTCCCAGTATTGTTTCCTAGGTTTGCTATGAGCAATACATTAACCGTGTAGTTCAACAGTTCAACTTATAGGATGGAGGATAATACTTAAAGGATAAGGTACATTAATGAATCACTTAAATACCTTTTGACATATTCACAGTGAAAAATGTTTGGCTAAAATTACGCAGTTAAATTTTATGAGGAGCATTTTTATACCCATGCGTAAGTAATACTCCGACAAAAATGCATCGCGTATCTTCCCCTGTGAAAGTGATATAATACTAAAAATCATCTTTTTCATGTAGTGACTAAGCAGTGATTAGATATTTTCCCTATGGTCATTTGTATACTCCTCATTAATCCGCGGAGTAGTCAATGGAGTGCAAATTAGGAATGTGCACCATCAAAGATTATACGATTGCTACGTTCCTAAAGAATCTATTCCTCTTCAAATGTGTCGTAATATTATTGCTTCAATGGAAGTTAAAGTTGTGAGTGCCCCCACATGAAGATATAAACAGACTTTTTACTGGGTCATAAATTTTATCTTTTAGTGGAAATGTATTTTAACGGATGTTGAAAAGGGACACTATAATGCTATATTTAGAACGAGTGGAAAGGTTAAAATGTATGCGTAATTCTCTCAATTTGAGTTATGTGTGCACATGATCACAGCAATTGATCATCGAGAAATGTGCTGGTATTTACATAAAGAATGTGGATGTTAATTAGCCTTATAATCAATCCATCCCCCTCCATTCTCGATTTCCTGACTAAGTCTCTGTGACATGGACTTGTCCACATTTTGGTATCATCTTACTGGATTCATTTTCCATTCATCCTCCACGATTTTCCTCATTGCATTTTATTTGGGGTTGTTTCGTTTGAGGGGTTCGAAAAACGTTTGTTTCTTGCATTCTTCTCATGAAGAACGCGAATTTGTGAACTCTTAAGTATTCGTAGTTGCGGGCGAAAAATGAATATTGATATACATTTGATTAAACATAGTTCTTATTATAGCGGACATAAATTTAATGAATTTTGTTTGATAGTAGTAAGAAATAGGTTTTTTTTTACTTTTAAACACCAAATAAAAGATCAGTGGGTGAAAGTTGAAGGCGCAACACCTCTTCGGGTAATTTTTCGACAGATGTTTTTGCCTTTTACAAACCTACTATCCGATTCCTCCGCCTGGGAGAAAAATGAGGCATACTTAAAGGCTAATAAGATCTTTCTTTCCTCCAAGAATTTTGGGAGAGGCCGCTAAAACTTTGAACAATATCTCGGCTTGCGCTGTCCGCTCTGCTTGTTCGTCTATCGACACTCGTCTCAATGAAGTAGTCATCAGTAAACCCCGGCGAATACTTTTAAGGGCGTAAGAGAAGTCAAATACCACTTCTTTCCTGTGAGTTAAACGACTGGCGTCCGAAACATTATCTATGGCAGAAAAGGTATCGCCCGCAACACAAGGGGAAAGTAAGCTCTTATTAAAGGCATACTATTTCCCAAATCAATATAATGCGCCCTTCATACATTCCGATTTTGAATGGATTAGTATTGGTGGAGCTTTGTATCGACACAGGGAAACCTCTAGGGATCCTCAAGAGTCCTCCAAGATTGCTCATAGCTTTAACTGAGATTTAAGGTAGCTGGCCTCCAAACCCATGCATGATGGGAACTAATGGCGTTTGATTGGAATGGTCTTGGCTGATGAGGTGAAATCAGAGAACTACTTCTTTCTGTTTGTATTCCCGAGAGAGTAGTATGCTTTTTCCTATCCTTTAGTTATTTTAAACGTTCGTAGACAATACCACCACTCATTTTAAAAGTAACTTAGTTCACAGTAACGCATACGGATGCAAATAAATTCACCGAAAGGATACGAAACATCATCATAAAGTGGCCTTGACATAAGAAAGCTCAGTAGTTGTTAGTGGGTTTCAAACCTGAATCGCAATCATGGTTCTTCATAATAACATTGTTCGAGTACGCTCATGATCTAGAAAACGTGATCGTCATCAAGAAAGATCGGGTGCTACATAGCAGTGGAGTGCGCTCCCAGGGCCTTGCGCATTGCCCTACCAATGCGGCTTGCCTTTTGGATGACAACAATTACCATAAGAAGAAAAGAACCGTGATCCCACCCCTGGTCGAGACATTTTTGAGTTTTTCATTCAATTTTTGGTCAAGTAAAATTATTTTTATTCGGCAAATTTCTCTTTTGTATTTAAAAAATTTCATATAATCAGCCAGTCATTGCAGCTACACATTACATTCATTCATATCGCCAATATGAGGAAGTTTATATAAAAACTCATTTGCATTCATTAAAAAACGAACACGGACCACTCTTTGCTATCCAAATGCATCTGACAGCTACAACATTAACGTTATCTATTAATTTATTTCATTCATGATATTCTACTGCAAACTGAAGTCTTTTAAAAGGCTTTTTGTTAATTTCATATGTGCGGCCAATTAATAGCTAAGCATATAAGATATTATGCAATCATCCATATGTTATCCATAACTACACCTAATTTGGGGAAACTTTTCTGAATGTTTATTCGTATATCCTGCATTTACTAGATATATCTTAACAGTGGACAGGTCGTCATCAATCTTCCTGTGTTAAGATGAAAGAAATATCGGGAAAATATGCCTAGATTATTCGGTATCGATGCGAGCACATTTATTTTTATTTCGTGAAATTATATACATTTACGTATGTTTTCATAGTTTAATCCCATTCTGACGAACTAAGGACGGATTTATATTGGGTCAAGAACGATTCATTAATAAATACCCGTTTTGAATTTAATAAATATCCGTTAAAGGAACTTCGTCTGTCTGCAAATGGAAAATCGTGAAAAATTACATTACGTAGGCTACATTTATTTCAATTAAATCTTTTTTGTATCGACATTTGGTGCGGATAAATCTCGATTTATATCATTTCGGTGAAAAAGATACAGTACGCGTCATTCAAAAAGATCCTCGGAAAGTCGACCACAATAAATATCCCTTGGTGGTAGAAGATGAAGATTTTAGCATATAGTATACTGAATTGGGTGGGATAGTGAATATTTTTTATAATCAGTCTTTCTGTATAAATAATATCATTCGACGTAAGAACCATTCTGAAACAAACACAGTGATGCACCGCGACTGAATGTGCGAATAATATGAGACGAAAGCTCAAAAATAAGGCGACTGATGACTAAGTTCTAGGCTCCGACAAATGTGAGCTCCAAGGCGGATTTCAAATATTTGCGGTAGACGATGTTTTCCTCAGTGTTGCCAGTCTTTGGAGTGTGTACTGCTCCTAGAAGTTCCCAAAAATGCCGCATTATGGCGCGCGAAAAATTTTGCGTTAATTTCTTCCGCCACTGTACGTAAATATTGCATTCCAATCAAAAACTTTCGTGTACAATCCAGTGCACCCCTGCCAATATTCTTTACGATAAAATTAACATTCTTTATCATATGCATGTTTCTTTATCTTTTCTTTCTCACATGCTTTCTTTATCACATGCAAGCATATCAAGACAATGCATATTTATTTAAGAAAAGTATAAGGATACAACCCATATTTTAGCAATTTCTTCCATGGATTCATTATTTCCATGAGTTATCTAATGGCATAGTTTCCTGAGAACTTCAAAGAAAAACACGTTTGCAAAACAATTATTTTAGTAATGCAAGCGTGCCTTAAATTTTCCCGATACGAATACCCTGGTGTCTTCTTCGAAGAGAAATTGTCTCTCCATCGCCTCATATTTAGCTCATCTCCTTGATCTTACCCTATCCATGTCACAACATATGCATACAGAACATGTACGGTAACTAAATTCTAACCAGAAACTGTGTGTTTCGTTGAATATAGTGATAAAATCATGTCATGGAAATGAATAACTGCAATATATTTCTCAGATTTTATGGAAGAGTTCAACCAATTCGACCCCCATAGTATAATAGTTTGATTTTTAACGGCCAATGCCATCAACGTAGTTTCCACCGTAAATTCCTTCCTATAACTCAGAAGTCTGAATTTTATTCAGCATTATTGGTTGAAACATCAGTAGTACACTGTATCACTCCAGGAAAATAATAACACTTTTATTAAAAAGCTTGTGTCTAAGAAATTATATTCAATAGTTAAATCGGCAAATATATATCGTCAATGAAATTTATGATAAGAATTCTGGCCTAAATTGTTGCTATAATACATTGCTATTGCTAGTGTAATTTAATTTAACCTGCAAAAGTAACATTAAATGTTTTCTAGGTCAGGTAGTTACTCAACGTAATATAAAAAATAAAGCTTAAAAAGACAAAGTACATGAATAAAAAAACACCAACGGCTGCACCACATAAAATTATGTACCCAGCTCAGAAGCAAATTAAGAGAAAATTACGAAAGAACCTTTGATGTGCGATCGTTTCAAAAGGTGAAGAAAATGTCTATAGTTTGAAAGCTAATGGTGCGAACCTGCTTTTTTTAGTGGAAGAGGAAATAAAACTGGTTAGGCATTGAATTTCAAGTTACTACTCCAGTAATGATCAAAGACTAAAGCAAAAGGCCAGAATGGCCGCAGGTGATAGGACACGAATCAATATGGCATTCCCGTAAACACGCTCATTTCCCGTCTCAGCGGCCATTAACTGGGGAATGTCTCGGAAAATTCCATCCACGGAAGGTCGTTCGCATCAGAGCACCATGAAAGCTTCCCACGAAGCAACAGCAGGATAGACGGTAGTTTCTGGCAGATATAAAAGCTAGGAAAAGATGGGTCTTGTTTCCTCCCTCAGAATTTGGGACTCGTTAATATTCCTATTACATCTTGACATCAGAATAAAAGGGACCGAACGCAATTGTTGAGCCCACCAGAGATATTCTCAATCCTTTCAAGTCTCACATCCTTTAAATCAGATTTTCCGATACGATCGTGAAAATCATAACATCAGAAAATAATATCATGAATGTCATAGAATGGAGAACTTGCAGATTTAAAAAAAAAATAGAGGTGATAGAGGATGATGAATCTTGCCCAACGCACAAAACCCGAGGCGTGAGTAACGCTTAGTTTCCGAGATATAAATTCTCAAATTTGTCAAAATTCCGACGGCGCGAAAAACGGGCGAAAAGGGGGGCGTGGTCAGATCAGGCAGGTCTGACGTCACACCTGTCGTTTGGAAGCCGCAGCGGTGGCAGGCCCGGCGTTGTCTCGGGGACTCCGGGCGGCGTCACCGGGGACTAAGGGCAGGAGCGCTACGCTTAGAACGATGGAGTATTCAATGGATTCAAGCATGCAAACATCTACGCTGCTATAAACGATGGAAATTCCGCTTCCAAAGTAACGGAACCGAAGCCAGGTTTAGCCATACACATTAATTTAAAGTCGCATGTCATCGGCATTGTCAGAACCTCTTACACTGTAGAGACTGGTTTAGGCTGCTAACGAGACAACTTTTTTCTGAAACAGGAGATAAACGTGGGAAAAGTGTAAAATTTTTTTCCCATACGCCTGGGTTTGCGATAAAATTGCAACTATAGGATTTCTTTCCACTATTTTACCTGTCATTGAATTTATTTTTGTAACATTTTGAGGAATAGAAACGGAGACCTCGGGAGAGAAAAAGTTAACACATTCCAGTTCATTAAAAATGCAGGGCATGATAACACAGTATTTTCTTTACCTTGTTATGCGTATTGCAACTCTCGGGATTTCATCTTACGTTCACGGTGTAATGCAGCATGATTTCAAATGATATCACATAGGCATGTTAAGTAAAAAATGACTCCCCAATAAGCGCATTTAATAAAGTTATCACCCGATGCTTTGCATCTGCACCAACGCTGTTCGTGTTGGTAACATAATTTACGACCATTTTTGTATGTTGTCGAACATTAAGGTCTTCCGGGTTTTCAACCGCGTTGGTTGATTGTGCAAGGAAAACACTCGATGATCCTTCGATCCACGTTTCGCTAACATCAAATACGCTGTTTTAAATGAACCTCTTCACAAACTTCTGCTTTTACATACCCTGTTATAAACTCTCTCACGTCAGAAAATTCTTCACGGTGAGCGAAAAGTTGATTAACAAATATCAGCATTCAAGTATAATTGCTAGGAAATTCAACGTGAATACGTCACTTTACGATAAAAATTACATCTTATTCTATTGTAAACACTCTTCAAATAGGCTTATGATCGATCGGAGCTCTCTCTCTTCCCTAAAATGTATCCTCGGATTACAAAATGTGTGGCCAACGAAACACCTTCCACCTATTATAAGTAAATCCGGGCGAACTATAGAATCCCAAAATTTGCTACTAGTTGTACTCTCTTTGAAGGGTTAGTTGAAGATCCAAGTAATAGTTAGAAAGTTAAAAATGATACAGTGACGGTTGTACCTGTTCGGAATTGGGAATTCTACTTTATTTCTGAAACATATTGAACCGAAAAATGGATTACGAAGTATGGCCACGATCCTGTACTACACTGGAGTCCTGTGCACCCAATGCCTTAACTCACACCATCACGGCAAATAATTATGTTACGAGCGTAAAACTGTTGTTAATTACGCATGAGCAGATGCGTAAACAGTCGCCATTAAAATTGCATCGTATTTACACCCAAAATTGCGCCAATGTATGAACTCGTGGACATAAAAAAGCTCCTGTTATGATACGGATAAGTTGTCCATGCATCTATCTATCAACGTATATACTTGCAAGGAATGCATCGTGTGAACATGTCTTAATGCTAAAAATTGAAAATGAGCCAAATTCTCGAGTTACCTACAATTTTCTCGCGATCCCGGGCCTATGGGAGAAAAAGCAGTGACCCTTTTTCTACATCTATCCCCAGTCGCAAAAAAATTAAATCTTTGGCGTCACCTCACCTCACCGTAGGTCTCGCGATGTCTCCTCGTGCGACTCTTCGCTGATCATAAGGCTAGACTCACAATTTTTTGCCGTTACTTTATGTTCCGGGAATATTTCGCACTTCACTGTGCACACATTTTTCAATATTTTCTATTAAACGCGTCCTATTGCACTATCGATGTCATACTTCCTCATGGAACTGAAATAAAATTATACTTTTCGAAACTCAGACGCAATATTTCAACGAAATATCACGAGGTTAAAGATAAATGAACGGTAAGTGAACGGTGATACTCGCCGAACTATTCGCCGGTATTTCGTATGTCTCGTACGGTAGACGGCAGGTGTGACGTCACGCGTATCACTTCCAAAATGGCGCGCAAAAAGCAGTGTTTGAAACGACATCATCTTTTCCATTGACTGTAGTTAATGGAAATTAAAATTATATTCTAGATTACGTTCGTTTAAACTGCATCACTGTATGTGTTATATTAGTATTATTACATTATGTGTTATAGATGAGCTAAGGTTAAGTTATCAAATGGGTATTTAATTAATGATACACAATGAAAATAATTGTAATTGTCCTTTGTAGGCTTATCTTCAGCCAGTACTCTTTGCCAATACTGTGACTGTGGAGAATATTAAATATTTTATATTGATTTTTTCTCTAAAAAACAATTTTACCATATTTGCATATATAAACTGACCATAAAGTCTCTGGCTGAAAGGAGCGTTAGACTCCTTAATGCTAATTGCATTTGGTGTTGATGCATTGCCAAGACCCGCAATACAATAAGATATAATCTTATAAAGTTATGGACCAAACTACAAAGTGACCTCTCTCAAGTAACAGAGCGTTTATATCGGGAAAGTAAATAACGTAAGGCGGTGATATGTAGTGAAGTTATTAATTCAATGTTAAAAATTTCCTCACGGTAATATTTACTTTCTGCTACCTATTAATAAACTTATTACAACCTATAAAGGCTACCGCTTTTTAGTTACTTCCTCGTATACATTTCAAGCTAAAATTTTTGGAATACCAATACCATTCCATTACCATGCCGATCAGGTAAAAGAGGAAGGTAACTATTATGGGAGGTTATTTTTGCTTATTGTACATATATTATACAAATGAAACAAATAAATCAGTTAACTAAATGTCTTGATCTTCCATCTACTGAGAGACAATACATTTTTGATTGATTATCAGGTAACAAATATAAAAAATTAACTGTAAATGAACCAACTCTAAAGTTCCAAAAGGAAGGAAAATAAAAAGAAATGAAAATCTATACGACAGACGAGGTAATGGGATCTGAGGAATACCAAATTCATAAGCTGAAGATAGCAGTCAATTAGAGAAGATGGAGATATGATGGCCGACCACCCTTGAAGGGAATAAAAGACGAAAAGGGCTTTGGGGCTTTCGTGAAACGGCAAGTCCTTGGCGCGCATCTAAAAAAAAAGAAATTTGATGAGTTGTTTGTGGGTTAGGACCAATGAGAAATGGGGCCATAGGAATTTGGTGAAAATGGGACATTGGTGCGTAAAGGAAATGAGTTCGGGATTTTTTTCCAGAGCATGCTTAGTAATAGCATTGATGTAATGTGATGAACTGAACCGAAATGAACGCATCGGATAAGTGGAGAATAATGCCTTAGACATCGTCAATCTTATCGATGTCTTCGGAATCAATAATACTTTCAACTACTTCTTGAACTTTGCTTTTGATGTTGTTTCACAATTAAATAAATTTCAAAATAAGGTACGAGATGTAACGTGAAGATTACTTATGCCGTCAGCAAATGTGTGAGCTAACATTCATTTGAAACAAGATTTATATTTTCTCATTGCGTTTTTTAATTTTAAAGACGTGAATCTATAATCTTTTGTAGCAATTATTTATCAGTGAAGGAACAATATCCAAGTTGAAAGTTTCATACCTTGGTTGCACCATCAAAATAGATATGCAATGACCAACTTAACCAGCGTTACTTCAGTAACATATTCTATTTGTGGAGATAAAGGGTTAGCATTCAAATTGGGGATCGGGCGATTGTGGTTGCTAGAGTATTAGCTAACCATTCGGGCGGTCAGGGTTCAAAGCAGAGGAGGATATTTTTCAGAGGAAACCAGATCCCCGAAAGGACTTGAGTGTCTTATGGAGGGCACTTTAAGTACAGTACTCCGTCTGTCGGATGAAACGTTAAGCCGTGGTCCTCTTTGGCACCTTTTGTTAACAGCAGACTGATGCCGATGCCGGGTTTCTATCCACCCCTTCTCCCTTGCCTATCCCTTATGGCGCAAACTTAGCTCTCGATTGCCTCCCCAAAATCCAATCCAATCCATCCAGCATTCAAAGCACCATCTAACCTAGTTCGAATGAATACACACTTTGAGAATGGTTTAAGGCAAAACATTATACATGCCAAACATTTGTGCTGTAGATTGTGACTCTGGAAAATCGTGTTAGTCAAATATAAGACAGGAAATAACTGTGATATTTGAAATAAACTATAAGGAATTTATCATCGCCTTGAAAATTTTATGAGAAGGGAATCCTTTTTAAGTGTGAGCGAGCAACAGTAAATTTAAGAAACCGAATGGCATTAGGCCAGCATAAGTAATGAGCTCCTGAATGATAAATCCGACCATGAAGCGTCACAGGACTTAGGGAAGCTGGGTGAGGGAAACTGATGCAAAGGATCATTTTGTAATTAGCTACTCCAAAGAGAAAAGCAAAGTCTCTTCTACTTGTACTCAAGATACGAATTTTTTTCAGTAGAGCGATAGGGTTTCAAAAATCAGCCAAGGCCGCACTTGGAGATTAAGTGCAGTCAATTTGTTTCTGTTGAGTAATATGACTATTAATTACTGGAAACACGACCTTTAAGTTACGATAAATATTATTAACATCAACATACGTTATTTTACCATGAATTTTTGTTATAATATTACGTTTTAACGCCATATATAGTGGTTAAATAAAGATAAAACCAAATTAACATGATATCTTGAAATGTAAGGTTTATTCATAACTACCATACTGAGCACATCCTTCAAGAATTACGGAAAAAATATACGATTTCATCTTATGATGATAGGTTTACCCAAAAGCTCGCATTTACTTGGGATCTTTTAAGGTATGTTGTCACTTTGAATTACTTTTCAGCGCATGTTCAATCATTTATATTTACCCAAAACCATTGCACTAACTTTTAAATTGGAAATATTGCAAGGTGCACACCCAAAATGTATCGTAATAATCAAAATACGAGTTATGTATGGTCTTTTTTAGGTCCACCATTTTTTGGAATATTACAAGTATTCGGCTAGGTATATGTGAGTAACTCATCCGCCTTATGAAACTTTTCACGTGACTAGTAACATGTAGATGTGTAGCTCTGAGAAACAGCCCCCTAGTGGTGTGAAGTGGTCACAGATTTAATATTTCTGGGTTAAATCGGCAATTTCTTATTTGTTCTACAAAAATTTTCAAGAAAAAGGAACATGATCTCATAAAAAAATGAAAAAAAATCTGATTAACCAAGAAATATTATATCTCAGGGAATAAAATTAGTTTGGAATATTAGAAGAAGATATTTAATTCAAAAGTTAGGCTCGTTAGGTCGGAATAAAAGAGGTGAGCTCGGTTTTTGAATTGAAATCGAATAAAGAGAAGGCGGGATTAATAAGTTGTGAGAGACAATAGGGGATCCTCGGTCTGAATACACAAAAATGTTGAGGGGAAGAAAATAAAAGGTGAACCCGAGGGTGTGCTTTACAGAGGGAGAGACCGAAACGAGGGAAGAATTAAAGCACTAACTTTTACGGGGACATGAGCCGAGGGCGAAATACGAGACGCGAGTCGAGAGGCGATGGAAACTTGACGGGAAGGAAAACGGCATTGAAAAGGCGAAAGAGACCCGTGTTCTACACAGCCGGGGGCTTGCGGGGAACCTTGTAAGCTGCCAGTGCCGAGGTAGGGGCCTGGCCCGCAGGGAACGAAATGGGGCCAGGCCCGAGGTAAAACTGTGCGGTGAAATGCCCCCATTGGCCCTCCCTCCCCAAAGGTCACTAGTTTTATTCAATTGGTGGGAAAGGACCTTTCTGCACATAGGTACTACATAAGAACATCAACCGCCGTTAGGGAATTCTTTCAGCAGTTGTTCCATTGCAACCAATATGCATTAGCGCTGCGTTATCCCTCCTGCCCACTATAACTGGATTTCCCTAAGCTATTGTAATACTTGAAGTTCAACCCTTTCAAAAGTCAATGCGTCTCTTAGCATTCCAACTGCCGTTTCTATGGAATTTAATCATGCTTTTATATCCTTCCCGCGTATTCAAAGGACTCATATATGCATATCATTGTAATTTTACCTCGTCAAAATTTCCTTCATTGGAAATTCTCCAAGTTTATTCAAAATTAATAGGATTGTTATAGGTTTATTGAGATGAGCTCCACAAAAAGCTGTGGTTAGTTTCTTGAGATACATTTATCAAATTATAATATTGAATGCTTATTTGAGAACCGGTTTTAACTCTGTTATTTTGTTTCTTTCATAGCTAGTAACAAATTAACTCATTAAAGCCCTATTAAGTAGTACCTTTCAATAAATTCTCCTTTGATGAAAACCTATCAGATCACACATACATTACCCAGGAAGATAATTAGACAGAATAATCATAGATGACATGCGGAATAAACTCAGCACTTTGGTTTTCCTTAGTTAGCCTTAAATAATCACAGGTAAATAGTATTTTCCTCTGATTTACTTTTATTTCTTTGCATAACTATAATTGTAATAAAGTATATGGGGTAACTTGTTGAAACAAATAACTAGCACAATGAAATCTTCCACCTGAAACGAATTTTAAACTGAAACACTAAGCTTTTTTGGAGTGAAAAGATGTGTTAATTTTTTTTTCAATTTTCAAATTTTTCATTTGTCAAAAAATATACGGAGGCTTAATTGATGCTATTCTTTTCTCCTCAAGGTGATATTTATATATAATACGTATGGTTTCGTCCTCTCTCCGGTCATTCTCGGCCAAAATCTACGGAATTGCAAAATGTTTACAGCCGACCATCCGGATTTCCGTGGGTTTTATAAAATCTTTGGTATTCTTTGAGCGACTTTTTTACCAATTCCGGCTAGTCATGGGCATTTTGAGTACAATAAATCGTAGTTTTTCTCTCACCTTAACTTGAAGTGTTAGAGGTTTCACTGAAGTGACTTGTCGTAACCTGTCAATGAGGAGTATCAAGCGCTGTTTACAGCATTACTCTCAATATACTCCAAATAAACTCTAAGACTATTAAAAGCTGTAAAAATTGACGGCATTTAACTATCCGGTTGATAAAATAAAGCAGTAAAATTGATAGCAGTTAACAATCCAGATGATATAATTAATCAGTATTAGCAAACTGTAACTCACCAATCGCTCACTATAAATGGCAGAATATGGCAAATTTATTTATTGGCCAATCGCACAAGTAAAGTTATATCATTCACGGAGTTATAATTTTCTCATCTGCCTAAATGTGAGACACTGGAATCTAAAGATATTGCTATATATTTTACCATGACTCAGTCCAGGGTGGTGTGCAAGAACCGAGAACCATTCGAAACAAAAAGTGGAAAAAACTTCATTGACAGAAGACAGAAGGGAATCAGTTGACCCAACTGATTTTCAAATTAATAAATTTATGTATGGAAGAAGAGCTTTCTTAAAATGGATGGATAAAATTGGCTGGTTTGGGTGGATAGTGGGAGATAGCAGGTTAAGAAAGCTATTGGGTGATAAAGATGCGAAAAAATGATATTCAAATGTGTAGAAGAGGAAGAATATTTGACGAGGAAGGGAAAAGAGGACGGTGGACTGGAACGAGAGAGAGATAAAGAGACCCAAAGACCAGGAGGAGGGAGAGAACGAAGTTAAAAGTGCTGGAACAGTCCTTAAACCCCGAGGTTGTAAGAGCCCCGATAAAATCGAGTCTGCATATCTTAGAGAAAGTTACGCGGCTTTAAAACATCCAGTTACACGCATTAATCGCGTGGGCTTCATTTTTGTCCCTTCTTTATTTGAATTACATTTTGAAATCCTTCCTTGCCTCGCTGGTATCCGATTTCTTCCCTCCATCACATTTTTTTCATCAACGTTTCTGTCCTTTTTGCTTACTCTTCATAATTCAGCACTTACTATATTTAATAAACTTTGCTAGTCTTCTTAATATGCTACAAGAAGCACCAAGCATCTGGAGGTTATTTGTAAATAATATCAACGGGAGATGAGAAGCATTTAGTGCAAAAAGCCAAGGTTTTTAAATATTTAATACGTGATTCAGAACTTATAAAATGTGACGAAAAGTAAAAACACTAAGAGGGTAGTTCTAACATTATAATTAAGTGTAGATAATGGATGATAAACTATAAATATTTTAAGCACCTCGCTAATCTCGGGGCCCAACTTCATGCCATGTAATAATGACCCGCTTAAATCACTAGTGTCGTAATGTACTGTTTTGAAATCCTTCTTTCCCTTACAGGTGTCCGATTCCTTCCCTCCCTCACATTCCTTTTCATTAATGTTTCTGTTCTTTCTTCTTACTACTCGTAATTCAGCACTTACCATATTTAATAAACTTTGATCGTCTTCTTCAAATACTTCTAGGGGTACCTAGTATCTCCAGGTAATTTTAAAATGCTACTAAATAGTACATTTGGAAAAGGAGGTGAGAGGCACTTGGTGTAAAACGCCAAGATTTTAGAAGACTGAATACTCGAGTTAAAGCGATGAAAAGGTAACAAAAAGCGATACCACTAAGAGGGTAGTCTTTCATTTTTATTACAATTTCACCTAGTTTTAACCCATCTATTGGACTTTATGATTTTGAATATCCACTTAGGACGGATTAAGGCTGATAAGCTTTTAATATTTGAAATGTTAATTACTTAAAGGAAATAGTTAACTCTGCACTTTAATCAGTCTTTGTTCAAAATCGCTTCGTTTCCCTGACTCACGCAAATTTTTTATGCCATTGTTATATGTTAAGATCAACCATAATATTTTATTCAACCAAGGGCGTACGCAAAATAGGACATACGTAACACCTATGAACATTTTCTCGAGACTCGAGCATAAAAAACTGTCGTACTATTTATCAATCGTTTTATTATTCGTATAGCAACTAGTAAAACGGAAAAGGGTGGTTTTTGTCCCCGCTACTTCTGTTTGTGATGCCAGTTGATTGATATTGCCGCGACTTGTCCCTGGAATCTCGCATGACATTAATTACATCATCAAGGATAATTTTTTTCCAATCTCGATAGATTCATTTGTAGGAATTATTCATTTTTGGAGTTCGCAAAAGCCATAAAGGGGCTTCATTTGGTGCAACGCGGATGGATGTTACCGCATATGAGAGGGACTTCCATAATGCATGTATTTCAATCCATCAAAAGGAGAGTATGGGCAATCAGATGTCACCCTCGCAAATTGCGTGGAGCCGGCTACATTTGCTCTTCATGAGTACAAAATTAGTTTTGACGATGAAAAATCATGCAAATAATGGTTGCGCCATAAATTTTTGCCAGGAATATCAAAAGAGTGTTAATGAGATAAATCGAGTACCAATAAATATTCCGACCGTATGAAAGGTGCGATCAGTATCCAGTAGCGTCAAAAGTAAGTTTTTTTTAAATGAGAAATATGAAAGGTACATACACTATACCAGCATACAAAGTAGAGAAAAATGTCTAGGCTTGTATCAATTACTAACTTGAAGTTAATTGAAGGCTTAGTCTAGATTAGAAGGACTTTAAAAATCAAATGACTTGAGTTTCAGGATGAGGAAAATATTATTTAAAAGCAGTTTTAGAGTACATTGAATAAAAAAAACTAGAGTGGGTGTACTTGGAGTTAAGAATTTTTCGGGTTAAACATTGAGTAATATGGTTGAAAGCTATGAAAAACTAAAGAAAAGTATAAAAACTTTTCTACAACAGACTCACAACTAATCATTGTCATCAGGATATTGGAAGGCAGAGCGAGGATGCTGGTGGTCATATAGATCCGAAAATTCCTAATTGTTGCCACAATGAGGTTAGACCTAATGTTGCTGCTAGAGAAGTTTTAGGCCATGAATAACCGCTAGTGTCCTTGCCCCAACTTTCACTCTACTGACGGCGATGTCCGAGTCTGCCTTCGAAACGTTAATGGTTTTTTGCATTATTACCTGGAGTGAAAGCTAAAACATCTTCACTCGAATATTTTCCGGGAGCACCTAAAATATTTTAAAAGAGAGTTGAACAGCCAAACGGGAAAGTTTTATCGTACCTTATTCCTGTATTTAATCACTGAACAAAACGGAAAATAGAGAAAGGCACACGAGAACTCCGTAGCTTATAGCAGCTTAAAATAAGTATCATGACGAAATACAAAAGCGGTGCATACCTTCAAATAACGACACCCTGAAATCTAAATTCGTTTTCTACTCTGGTGCGCGCTTAACAATACTTAGATTCCACTGTAAACAGATGGGTAGGATCACAGTAAAGTAAAGATGACCTTACTTTCGACGCTAGTATGCTCACTGACGTGGCCTGGAGGTATTTTAAGTTGCAGAATAAAGAGAGTAATGTAGGGAAGGAAAAATAAAGTGCAATTATTAAAGTGAGTTTTTAGTTTGTTTTCCGCTTCGACAAAAGAGTAAATAATGCCTTTAGCAAACAATCTACATCCCTACACTCGGAGTAAAAATGAGGAAGAAGAATTAAGGGAGCAGATTCTTCTTATGATAGCACAATATTTTATTTTACATTATTTAAACTTTGAGGCCAGTATTAATGAATGTTTTGTTTTTTTCCCTTTTGTATCTCAATGTAAACTCTATGACACGTTAGATCATATTGAATAGGTACCAACCCGACTGATGTCAGTAAACCAAAACAAGGGGTAGCTGTCAATTTTTTTGCACATTTTAAACGAAAATTATTTTTCATCATGTCACTTGAAGCTTTTAATTTTACAGTAAATATAAACTGTAATAATGACTTTGCATTAAAACATTATTTATAAAGTTTATACGGCATTGAACAAGCAGTAATAGGACGAAATTGAAATGATCTTTTAAGGTCACTAAGGCAGTGGAGCTAGTTCTCCAAGAATACAATATAAAAATAAACAAGAAGAAGACTGAAATCCTATTTAGCAGAAATAAGAAGTTATATACTGAAGTCGGTGAGAAGTGAAGCGGAATAAGAGAAAGTTCATCAGTTCACCTAAATATGACATACCATCTCCTGGGACGGAAGAAGTACGACGCGTATCAAAGAAAGAATAGCCCACACTAAAAAACGGGTTACGATGAGAGGGTGACCACTCTGTCCAGAGCAGATTAGATTACGAGCGAGAAAATATTATGTGGAAGCATTCGTCTACAGAGTTGCACCCTATGAATCGTAATCATAAGTCATTGGGAAATCAGACCAGAAGAGAATAGATTCTTTCGAAACCTGTTTTTGGAGGAGGGTGTGGAGGATCAATTGGACAGATGAAATAAAAAATGGAGAAGTACACAGAATAGTAGAAGAGGAAACGACCCTCAACATCATTGGTCTTTCAATCCTAGGACTGGTTGATTACAGCTATCCACCCTTCACTTCCTATGGTCCAAAAACTTATTCCTATGTCTACCTCGGGAAACTTTTCCTTCAATTTATTATCTTCACAAACCCATTGTGCCGCGGAGTGTGTCCAATCTATCTGGTTCATCTTCTCTGCACAGTGTTCTATATGTTTCTTTTATCTTATACTCTTATGTAAACTTTATTAATCTGTCCGTTCCTATTAGCTTGCGTATCCTCCTCCAGAATCGGTTTCGACGATTTCTAGCCTTTTCCGGTCTGCTTTTCCAATGCTGAAGAATTCCGATCCATGGAGTGCCAAGATGTAAACGAATGGTTTCACGCACTGTTTGTAGTTTGTATTTGTAGTGCTATATTCTTTGAACACAGCAGTTGTATTTTAATTATGGACGCTATCTTAGCTTGGGCTATTATTTGCTTGATATTTGTTGTACTTCCTATTTCCCATGTGATGGTACTTCCGAGGTAGAAGAAGGAATCCACTCGCACTACATTCTCTCCTTTTTGTGTAACTTCTTCATTCACCTTCTCCCCTCCGAATATAAGAGCTGTAGTATTCGTCTCAGTAATTTACATGTTGCATTCTTGCATAACTTGGATAACTTTTCAAGGGTAGGAACTCAGGGGAAAGCTTCTATATCATTGGTGGCACTGAAGGATTAATTACATACCTTATATTGATCGAGACGATACAATAAGATATGCTGAAAAGTCCTAAAAAATCAAAATATGGGAAATAGTTATAACATTAAGTATCACATGTCCTGACGAAACATGATATTAAAAACCTTGCTACATTCTGAAACCTATTGCTCAAATCGAATTAATTTGGGCCAAATAATTTTTAAAAGTATTGTTTTTCAAACAACGGCGTGATAAATAAGTTTTTTAATTTTAAATCAGTATCTAAAAGCCCTATTGCATAGCATTTTCTCAGTTAAAGTAGTGCGAGCGAGATAGTTCAAAATCATAATAGAGATCATATTCGATATATACGTTTTAATTTCTCCAGCTGTAGGATACATGAATAAATATTGCATTATTAATGGTGCACTTATATAGTTTTACATGACAGAAATTGTAAGTAGTCAAATGAAAATATCTAAATAAGCCATTAACTTGACTCATTTTTTCACGCGGTCTGTTTGAAACTCAATGAAAACTGAGGGTTTATTCCCGAATCCCGAAGAATTAACTGCGGTGAAAGTATGATTAATTTTCATAAACAGTTGAGAAAACACACATACTACACGCTGTTGATCTTTTTAGAAGATCTAGTGACCTCATTTTTACTATAAGGTCTCTCTGGAGTGCATACACGTACCATTTCTCATATAAAAGGGATGGTATTTTCTGGAAAATATCTCGGAAGGTAATGTGGTAAGGGGTTCAATTTTTGGTGTCAATGGAAGGGTGATATATTTGTATATAAAATTAGACCAAATTCATTGATTTCTAGGTAAAATGATTTTTCGCTCAACTACCTTAATGATCCTTTTTCACAAGTAATATCTTACAGATGTCTGGGAGACCCGGCCATATGAGCGATCATTTTCCTTCTCAACTATAGTCAATTTTTCGTTCCAATAGTTGCATAAGTACATATCCGTCATATGGATCAGTTTTGGGGCAGACCATTCCAAAAGGGCTTAACTTTCTGCCTTTGGTTTGGGATACAAGCAATGGTTTTTGTAATCTCCACTCAGCCGAATCCTTTAAAAGTTCTTCTACTAGTGATAAGTTCAGTCACTTCTTTATTGCTTTTCTCATCTTGAGTTTTCTAGTATTCCTCCTCTAAAGCATTAGGAAATTGAACTAAGGAAACTGAAAACTAATATCTTGAGCCATTATAGATTTATCCCGTCATATCATTTTCACGAAAACGCCATGGCTTGCATACTATAGCGTATCCTTGGACGATGTTACAGAGGAATCAGAGAGCAACAAAGTTCCCGTTGCGGACGAAAAGGCAGACGAAATTTCACGAAACTACTGTTATGAAGATAATATTTCAAAAACCTCAACAGAGTAAAATTTTGCAGTGGATTTTTAATATCAAACGCTCACTCATTCTTAAGATCCAAATGCATTCTTCCTCAATATAAAAACACGATTGACAATATAAAAACAAAAAAGGGAAAGAATCTCTATGGGATAGGGAAGACTTGCCAGAGAACCATCTGAAGGGGGCCATTCGATACCGATCCCCACTCGATCCAGTCGATCTCCACCGCAATCTCATCTTTCACCATTTACCCGCACATTGCCGCCGCACACTTGGCAAAAGAAAGGACGCTCTACTGCAAGTGGAAGTGAAAAAAGAAAGCCCATCTCCACGTCAATCACTCTCCAGCACATCAACGACGGTCGAAGTCACCGTGACCAGTCGCGCGAGACTTTTCTGTTCGGAAGAAATACGAATGCGAAGAATGGAATTGGAGGTTGGCGGCGGCTATAGGGTGAAAGAAACGAATAAAATAATGGGAAACAGGGGCCTGTGGTGTGCGTGGGCACTGCTGCCAATTGGAACTTGGCCAGGGCCTCCGTGAGGCGGGTGGTGTTTTCAGGGCACCACCGCGCCGACTGGAATGAAGAACACGAGGTTTGTTGGGGCACACAATAGAATCTGCGTTGGTCGAAGCTGTGTGCCTTGGCGAAACCTGCTCTTTCACATGCACGCCAGGGGACTCAGATCCAGGGGCAGGATAACGGTTCCTTCTCTCGCGTTGCCGTAATCGTTATCCAAAATGCAAACAGCTCTAGATAGGCAATCCCTAAAGATACTGTCCTAATAATGCACTCCTGAAATTAATCAATGCTAATGATTTGAAGCAATTGAAAACATTTTAAAATGGCGATCATTTCTGCATCCACATGAGTAAAATTGATACATAATTATAACTAGTGAGTACGCGATGCAAAAACCGTAATTAAGCTACATGTCTTAGCCTTCATATCATATAGTCATATCCTTCTTCCCAATCCATTCACTATAAGAGTAATATATGACTGCGCTTTCTAAACGTATGTGCCACTAATAACATTACCAGGTTGAAAACTTGACAGTTCTAAATTCTTATCGGGCGAAGTCCGCAAGGAAATCGGTCCCTTAACGGGGAAAGAAGAGCCCTTGGTGGACATGCAGCCGAACGCTCACCTCCACATGGTGCCCGTTGGAAACAGTCATTTAGGCCTCCCGCGAATGGCGGAGGTCGCTGAGCTCCGATGATACAACCGACCCGTGTGGCGGGGGAGAGCGGCGGATATTCGCCTCTTTCGTTGCTTGTTTAAGTGGGACATGAATGGCTGCTGGCGAACGAGCTGATGTTCAAACTTCGGCAAGAAAAGCTTGGAACTGCTTTGATGCAAATAGCAGCAGAGTTCGGGTTTCCAACGCTATAAAATAACAACCAAGTTTCTCGGCTCATTACGCGGTCAATCTAACTGTGACTGGGTTCTGAACTGTACCTACCCAATACCCTGTCCCTAATCATTTCCCAAAATTTTCGGAGCCAATCCTTTGCCTATGGGCCATCCCACTGGATTAACCCTTGATTTAGGTGCCCGGGATTCATCCGGCGAATCTATCCCTTCCAACCATTAACGTAAAGTTCTAAATTATACTATATTTGGACGTTGATATAGCCAAGCAAAACGCATCCGAGTACACTTGTGCTGCGTTTTCAACATTCGTTTAACCTTCGTCTACCCACCTCTTCCTGATACTTCGGTCTGGTTTTCAGGGTCACGCTTCCATTTCTTACGGTCTCACTGGTTATAAAATTTTATAGCCCTTTTCCTTCATGGCTTACCTTTTTTTGTCCCCATAATCTATTTGGATAGCAGTTCAGCAGCAAAGGAAGTATTCGGGTTGCGAATGCGAAATGGAAGAGTATTCCACGCCTTGCGTGAAAGATCCCCTTTCATATATGCTAGAGGTAGATTGTTCGACCATTCACGAAGGTAGAGGTCCTGTAGCGAGTAGAGCAATAATGGAGGGAAATGAATTAGGAGAGGGAGAGGAATGAGATGTAGGTTGGATGCCGGGTGTGAGGGGTGAGGACGAGAGATGCAGATCAGACAAATAGACAGGGTGAAGAGAAAGGACCTAAAATCGTTGAGAGGAAAGTATTTTCGTGGGAAAGTAACGATACTCACACAGCGAAGCATTTGAGTGCTGAGACGGATAAAAGAATGGTAGACGACTACTTCCCAGGAGCAGGGTAATGGCGCCGAAAAATGAAAGGAATGAAAATGATGAGTCATCTCTTTTTTTTCTCTAAAGAGTGGTAGTCGAAAAAATGTTTTTGAGCACTATGAGGCAAGTCCTGGAAAGGAAAAAAAAATTATTGGGATATTCCGAGTGAAGTGAAAGGTAGCCTCGTGGTTCGGAGAAGACGAAAAAGGGAATTGGTACTAAGAGGTTTTTGAAAAGCACCGTTGAAAGGAAAGAATCCTGCACAAATGAAGGCCAACTTTAAATGGAAAAGTGTTAAGAATATATGACGGGAATATCCAGCCAACCACAAAGTTCATTGTTCGAGTTATTCAGAGTTGAAATTATGTAATTGCTATCATGTGACTGGGGAAGGTTCAGCAACGTTTTGGTGTGCGATGTCCGGCAAAAGATTAGCATTATCACTGACATCTTTAATCTATTGCTACAACTAAAAAAATCCAGAGAAAAGTGTGAGTGGAATTTTAGAGGAAAATGTGTATTTAAAAAAGATATTTTTTGAATATTATGAAAGTAATGAAAACAGAATTCAATTCCCATGAGAATTTTAGAAGAAACTATTTATTTAAACTGAAAAATTCACTAGGCATAATAGTTGCGACGATCTGTATGATTTGCATGTATGTGAAACAATATTTTTACGCAAATTAAGAAGAAAACCACTTTATTTTGCACGAGCTCCGTAAATAAATAAAAGCTAACGCACTAATTATTTGCTTCACATATCTCATAAATAAAAATTTTAAGCTATTGTTTTTCATATTATGTGCTCTATGGATTATTTTTCTTGAAATATGAAATACCTAAAGTTTTAAAATAATAATTAAAGTAATTAACCCATGCGTTTTTCAAAGTTATCAAAGTAATGCTTAAAGATTATGTCTTTCAGGTTCAATGGAACAACTTGTTTGAAAACTGGCAGATTCGATAGATTCAAGTTTGCGAACAAAAAAAAAGTGAAACTTTGAAGTTAAAAATATCGAAAGAAACTTAAGAAAGAGGGAAATTGCCACCAGTCTAAATCTCAACTGATCATTTCAAAATTTTTAATATTTTCCTGTCAGCACAAATTTTATCCTTAATGTAACCATTAACATGGTATAACCTGCGGGAAAATCCCGTCTAGCTTGTGTTCTTTACATACATACCCATAAGCGGTGATGCTGTCGCAAAGCCGCAAGTAAATCAGAATTTTTTAAGCATTAAAACAATCTTCCATCCATAGCATATCGGATAGATGTACTTTCAAGTCCCCATAGTTCCACCGCTATCCATTTTTTCCAATAAACCTCTTCCAATGCGCTTCACTAGTGCAAAAAACCTTATCTCCCCTATTCTTCTTCTCCCCCCCCCTCCCCGAACGCGCTAAGGATAATGTCCCGAAAGACTCGAAGATCGCAAGTGCTCATAATTCGAATGCTTTTTTTATAGGAAAGGGAATGTACTCCATCACCCTTTCAGAACGTTTCGCACTGTATGGATGAAGTGTCCCTTTCTCCATTATAATCACAGCAAATATTTCCGGTAGAGTGAAAAAACATCTTTGCAGATAAATTGGCAGAATTAGAGTCTTAAAGAATAAATGAAGTGTTTATTACTGAGAAATTTCAATCATATAAAAATTTTTGCAGTGAAAAACTCACGAATAAATCCGTATTTATCTCGAAAGTAATTCCAGTACTTCCAACTTTCTGAAAGGAGTAACAATTTCCTCATCTACAATTAAGTCAAACAAGGAGTAACTCAATAAAAAAGCAACTGCCGGCTCTATTGAGTATTGTTTCTATTTGACTCTGTATATAAGGATCTTATATGGGCAATATTTTTATTTAATGTACAAATTCCTAATATATGGGTATAATTATGATGAGCATTATAATTGTGTTCTTTTCATTGAACAAATAAATTTTCTTAACCATGGATACAGCATATTTTGGTACCTTGCATTATATGTTGAGCATACGGATAAATCATTTCCTTGCTGGGTTAACATCGATTATGTTACGAAAAAATAGGGCTTTTGTCCTTCGAAAATATCAATTACGCAGGCCTAATGCTACATTGCTTCTCTACTGCTAATTGGTCTACGCGAACTGGGAAAGAGACCGTGCAGGTTTGGATGTAGAATTTGGACGACGTGACGTAGCGTCGTAGGACGACGTGGCGTCCTGACGTGGTGCTTCGTGCTAACCCTTGATGTGGCTTGGTACGATAGTTCATAATGCTAGAAGTTCGATTGCAAGCACAGCGGAAATGGAAGGAAATGAGTTGGGGGAGGGAAAAATGTGTCATAGGTACAGAGACGAAGCGTTGAAGCAGATGAAATTCTTCCACAATGACATTAGTTCTCATGATTTTTCGAAGGATAACTTCATCATTTAAATTGACTAAGCTGGAGTTTACAACATTGAATTCCTTTGACGTCTAAGAGTTTAAGAAGAATTTATCAGATGCACTACTGCTTAGTTTATCCTACAAAAATCCATTCCATTTTAGAAAGTTAATTAAAATAAATGGACTTTTAAATAGGTAATCCCTCTATATAAAATCATCAGAAACTTATTTCATTAACTTAAAAAAAATACCCCGACACATTAGAAGGACATGCTTATATTTTGCATGTTGATTAAAATATTTTTGGATCCACTAGATAAAATTTAAATAGAGTTGCTTGCATGCTTGCAGTAAAAATGCTTGCAGTATACCATATACGAATGAAATAGTAAATAAAAACGTGAGTCATTAGGAATCATCCAGTATTTTTCAATTATTTTGTATTAATAAACATTGTTTTATTCTTATTCTATCGAATGGAATTATAGAAATTATTTATCGGACACTTTATGTATTTGACATTTTACAACGACATTTTATGTTTGGTTCAAGCTTTAGGATTCATCAAATGTTAAGTAACCATATCCCAACAATAAGTCTTAAATATATAAATATATAAAATATATAAAATAATTATTAAATAAATCGCCAATATTTCAATAAGTCAGTTACTATTTCCCAATTTAGCAGTAAAGTGGCAACGAAATAACGATTTCAAAAGTAACACTCTGTTATTAGCCTACCTCAAGGTCTTACGAAGCGTCAAAAAGCCTCCTTGAATACTACTCTTCCTGTCATGTGTACAAATCCTGCAACATTACTGCGCTAGCTATCATTTAGATAAACTCATATCTTCTTTGGCACCCTGAAAATTGATTACATCAATCTACATTACATCTTTCGACTAATTCAAACAGATCTCTTCTATGAAATAATAGAGAGCGGAAGCTCCCTACATTTCGTCTGCCAGTGGCAGATTGGAAAATCTCATATTCCGAACCCAATAGGGAAAGTTAGTTCTCATCCATTATGGCTGCCCATCTCGAAGGATCCCAATAGTTACGGTGATCCGAGTATCACTCTTGTTTCACTGATCTTCTTCATTCTCTCACTTTACCTTCAAACCAATCACCCCTTTCCGGGGAGTATAAAATCTCAACCTAACCCCTTTCGCCGCATCATTTCCTCCCTTCTGCTAAGATATTCGGAGCAGTCATACCCACCCCATTTCCCGTAAAAAGCAAGTACACTGATGGGAGAAGTGGAAAGGAAAATTCATGGAGATCTCATCGCCGTAAATGAAACGAGGCTCTCGTCAATTAAGTGGAGACACGTCAGCGTAGTTAGCAAATAGAAGCTCTTTCAGGGATAAACGATCAGAGCGAAGAATACATCGTACATGCCTTCTACCCTTACAAAATTGGCATTTAGTTCCTCTCCAGTGGTTCATAGATACTACTATTATTCATAAAGGGAATCAGCAGAAAATAACACATACACTGTATTATTAAAGACTAAAATCAGAGAGAATACACAGCGAGCTTCAATATCTCATACCATAAATGTAAATTCGTCGATGGCATCCGAATCATAGATGAATGAAGTAGACAAATAAAATAAAAAAATATGAATAATAATGAAAAAAAGCTATTTACTATGAAGTATTTCAGAGCAAAAAATTATCAGGTGAGTAAAAATAGACTTAAAAAATTCGTTTGGAACTAGTTGACAGTGTTCTACCCGTATTTATATTAGTCATTTATTTTTATTACACAACCAAAAACGGCTCAATGGCTGATTGCATTGGTCCATAATATATTGAAATCAATAAATAGAAAAATAATAAAGAAAGAAGCAAAATGAGAGAAGCAAAATCAAAGTCAACGCCACAAGTAAACCTTCGTCATTGTATTTAAAATTATGTTTCAACGAGCGTGATTTAATCACACTGAGAGATTCAGGCGTAAAGTAAGCGTTAAATTACCTGTGTGTCGGTTAGCGTACATGTTTTTATTCTCGTTATCTTTATAGTCTCGCAATCTCATACAAAAAGCCATAAGTCGAGATGAAATATACAAGCCCCTGCTTCAATCCAATGAACTCAAAGTAATCTAATTATATGAATTCCCTCTTTAAATCTGCCTAAACTTGGATTCTTAGAGTTTTCAAGGGAACTAAGAGAGCTTAATACTTTATAGTAGTTTTAAATTTACTTTTTTAAGAAATATTAAAAAGGTGGAAGGTTAATATCCTTATTTCCATTCCTTTTTTCATTCTTACGCAGAGTTATTTTCGACTTGCGTCTAAAATAGGTCATCTTTCAACGAAGCTCACCAACGATAATGCTCTAATGGAGTGATGGGAAAAGTTGAAAAATAGATTTTGATTGGTAGAAGTACTCACTTTGCATGCAGTGTGCCTCGAGTCCGCACTGGGCGCATCTTCGGGGCAGCGCCGAACCGCAGGGGCAACCGCCGTCCTTGACGCAGCAGGCGCAGTCGTCGTTGGCGGGCGTGGAAGGTGGAGACGAGGAGGGGAGGAGCGTCGGAGGGGGAGTGGCATTCGCCGACGAGATGGTTGTGATGCCGCCCCAGTTTGGGACGAGAGCCGAAGACGGGTAATATTGCTTTTGGGAAACAACCTGCCTGGGGCAACTGCAACCCGTGTCGGAGACAGTCCACAGGTCGACTTGGCCTGCAATACAGGAGGAGACAATTTTTAAAAAGTCGTTTCATTAAAACTAACCTGTCAATTAAAGTAAAATAGTTCATGTGATTGTATCCTAAAAACAACATCAGCCTGGTTGACAGGCATACTCGTTTACGGTTAGTAAAGATACTTCTTCTAACCATATAGAACAGCTTTTTACTGCATAGATAATTCAGCAAATCATGACACACGTTGAAATTTCATTCATATGTATGAACATTTATGTCCGCTAGGTCTTAACTTGCAGCCCTATACTACAATTAATAACAGCTTTTTAATTCATTTCCATTCGGTATTTTTAACTAAATTCTTTCGAGATGAATAAACAAATATTATTATTTGATTACTAGTTCATATGGAGAGTTGGTCAAATGTAAAATGTTAGTTTTCCTTGCTAACGTTCCAGAATACATATTATTCCATCGTTAGCGCTAACATAACAGGTCGGCAAGGGAAAAACTAGTACTTTAAATTTGATTACCTTCGATATAAATTAATAATTATTGAATAGCCGAGGTAAGTGTGATGAACATTGAATTAAATAAATATTGTAGCGGAGAGTTTTAGACATGTTGAGGTACCGTAAAAACATACCATGTTAGTTTCAGACACAAAAATATTCGCATATAAAGAGTGTTGACGAAAATAATTTTACATGTTTCTTTGAGTCTATGAATAATGGTGAAAATTTTCACCCACCGATCCCGGAGATGTTTTCAAATCGGAAAGATAATTGCAAAACGAAAAAATGAGCAACTTCCACTGAGATAATATTTACTACGACTGGCTTCACGTCTGAAGATGCTGTAAAAAGCGTTTCGACTGAAGATGCTGAAAAAAGCGAAACCGTTCGTAATAAATATTATTACAGAAGAAGTTGCTCATTTTTCATGCTACAGTTATGTTTCGTTTCCACTCTGTCAGGCCAACAACCACAAAGTATGTTCGAAAACCCTGTGACTTGAATATTAGAAAAATAGCTTTACCACATCCTGTGACTTGAATACTAGAAAAATAGCTTTACCACACCCTGTGACTTGAATATTAGAAAAAGAGCTTTACCACATGCGGTAATGCACTCTTGCAGGTAGATATATCTTTTCTAATTTTCCACCCTATTTCCTGTGATTATTTTAGCTCTTGGTCGTTTCTTCTGAATATAAATCTTCTTATGTTAAACTGAAGAGGATAAAAATGTCCACTTTAATTCGCGATTTTAACCTTTTTTCGAATCCAAGAAAAGTGTCTCAAAACTATTTACAAATATATAGGGTATCAATGTTTAAGGTTCAAACACACCAGTGGTCAACTGGCATAAAGTTGACTGGCTGTTGCTTATCTGAAGGTTCTCTAAAACCCCCAGATGAAAATCCGAAAAGCAACAATATTAATCAAAATTTATTTTTCAAGACTAACGTAACTTAAACATTTGTTTTACGTTGCTAAAACCATTTGTTTTGCATAATTAGTGCTATTTTCTGAGGCCCAACGTATTAAAGGGAAATTCTCATGCCCAAGGTTCTCAATGAGGAGGTCCCAGATCTCGTGGCAAAAGGACACAATATTTTACTAAACAACTTTCTTAAAATTATTTTAATTGTTTACATTAAAAACGAGAGATAACCATGTTCTCAGTTTCAATGGCGACCTCTCAAACAGAGGTATCTATGGTTTCGGGCAGTGTTATGAATTTAATATAAATGATCGTTCAAAAATATAAATGAGGGAGCGATTGCTCTCTCATTTACGTGATATTGAGCCAGATCATTGTTAACTTTTCGAAAACAAGATATTTTTTACTCGTGATTTTTATCCTAATGTGAGCAGCACTTGACTTCTAAAGTCATTGCAGCCGCTCTTATCAATACACCTCGTTCAAAGGACAAGATCTCTTAGCATACTGTTTCTTTGTTGACCGAGTTATGCGATAAAACGATTTGTGCACGATTTAAGAGCTGCATGTGTTCAGCAAGTACTTCACCATCGCCACTTCTTACGATTGCGATCCATAGTGTCAAGAGGTCCTTAGTAAGCCAAAGGGGTGATTGCAGCTAAGATAGCCTCTTTGGTTGATTATAAAACATTAATCGACCCTATAACACCTGTTGAACAGTACTGTAAAACGTCGGGAGTATCAGTTGATATTGTGATGAACACATTATTAGTACTAGAATGATTGGGAAAGCCGAAGCGTCTCACATAGATCTATAAAAGGTCATTTACCTACTAGCAGTAATAACACAATGTTTATGTCCCAAACACAGTTTTATGGCTCTCAGTCATTTTCTTAATGAGAGTTTATCACCGCAATTACAAATTAAGGATAAGAGTTTGTAACATAACAAATCAACGCCATTGTAGCTTACCCAAGTCTTGGTTCTCTCAAAAGGAGGAATGGGAAACGAGATAATTTTGGTATGGTTGCTGTCGCCAGCCAATATTAGTGTAGTTAAGGGCATGCAAGCGTTGGTATTTAGGCGGTGACAATAGCGGCTTCAATTGCGACAAGACGAATATTTGAACGTCTTTCGAGAATTAAACAATCACGACGAATGTCAGAGGTGAAGGGAGAGGGCGCAGGTTTCGAGCAGGAACGTCGCAGAAGTCCTTCCCTCTGCATTTTAACGGCTGACCAAATAGTTTAAAAATATTATTACCATGTGCAGTTTTCCGCGCAAGGAATGGGATTAAGTGTCCAGCATAGTTGACCTCAACATAGATTGAGAGACAGAAGGAGCCCATGGACATCCCAATAAGCATCCAAACTGTGTCTTCGAAACCAGATATCCTGACATATCTATCGTACAGACAGACAGCTTGTAATTAGAATTCAGGATAATTTGGTGATTCCAGGGTATTCAAGCAAACATTTTATGTGCAATATAAGTGCTTTGAAAGATAATTAACCCGTTTGAGAGAGAGAGGAGTCATTTGTGTTTAAAAAATTGTTTGGGTATTACCCATTAATTTTTTTTGTTTAAACTAATGGTAAAGGCTGGTAATTTGTGAAATCCCTATAACAAGTAACAATAGTAAATCAATTTGAAAGTTGCGTGTGAATGTGTTAACAAATTGTTCTAGGGGACTTTATTATTCTTGTTATTAAATGGTAATAAATGGTATTTCATGCGTATTTCTAATGCTCTACCAACAAATAGCTACATCAAGGTAAGGAGAGGTAAGCAGGATAATTATAATATTTCCTTTCTGGCGCCCAGCGTATGGATATAAAGATAAAGAAGAATTCTTTAATTTTTTTGTTATAATGCAGCACCCAACGCTTTGGGACCAAAGAGAATTAAGATTCTTCATTCGGTTACATTTTAACAGCCAGCTGGAGGCTCAACATTGACGAATATTTATTTTACACATTGGAGCCCAAAGTAGGGCCCGAGATCATTAAATTTATTACATGCTAGTTATTCAGCATACATCAAAACGATGGAAAAATCAATCAAACCATGTAGATGTAGACCTGTGCTTCCGAATAATTGACTATGCAAATCAAAGAGTATTAATCGTATCGTTTGACCTGAACTCCATGAAACTCATAATAAAAGACATATTAGAGATGATCGCCGCGCCGCCGGCCATGCTAGGCACACCGCCACCGCCGAGGTAAAAACTACGGCGCGCCGCCGCGGTTCATTTTTATGGCGGCGTCGTGGCGAGACTTTGATTTTAATACCAAGTCCTACAGTCTAAAAGGTACTGAGAAATTGTTCGAGCATATGTGTTCTGGGTTTCCGCTCCCACGCTAGTTCGTCTTGTCAACCTTGCCTCTCCCTTCCCCCTACCAGCCTCGTATGTTTGTTTGTGTTGTCTGGTCTGTATGCGTTTGGCCCGACAAAAAAGAACATAGGTGAGGCATAGCGGAGAGTCACAGAGTACGCAGAAAAAAATAGGTGCGAACTCAAAATGAAACCGAGTGGATTGATAGACTATCATTTTAATTAAAGTTTGCTCGATTTCTTGGGACTAGAGTGGCTTTATGTATACTGACGTGCGTTCGATCCTCAGAATAACATGTTTCGGTCAGGTTGTTTAAAACTAAATTAGAAAGTATAAACAAACCAAATTTGTGTTAAAGCTAAAAATATAAAATCAGGACGGTAGCATTAATTTGTTTTTTGCCCAAATGAAAAATAATCCTTCATCAGTCTTTAAACCTGAATAAGTCGAGAGAGTAGCTGGCAGTCAGTGTCAGTGGATGCGCTCGGTCTAAATAACGGTTTGACGAAAATTTGAAAAATGATTATTTTTGAAAAATATTGTATCTGAAATTTAACAATACATCCACATTAATTATCAGTAATACTACATAATAACTTTTTCGTTTTATAGTTTTTATACATATAACTTGAATGTATATATTTGGTTGACGGTAAAGTTGAGATTGTATTGTAATTTACCTCATATTAATGGTAGAGCATTAAAAATAGAAAACTTAAGTTTTTCATAATGTGAAACGCATCAAGCCGATGTCCCATGGTATTTTTTTTCGTAAATTTATTCATGAATTTTATATTCATGAATTGAGTTACGTGAACTGTTGACCTCATGTCACACGAGCAGAAAAAATTCATGAATTGTGCGCTTATCGGCTGATAGTCGAGAAGAGAATCTTTGGTTATGCTATCAATAGCGTATTCTCTGCACGAAATGTACATTTAGAGAAGATATTTTTGTGAGACTTACGAGCCATTATATGGAATAGCACACACCTATTGCTGTAATTATCCGGGAATTACTTTAGCCATGCGTATCAACTGAAGCCATTGTAAGAACATGCATGCTTGCTCACAACGGAACACGTACAAATTGGTAGTATTCGTTTATTTTTTGCCCAAATGAAATATAATCCATCTTAATTATTTAAACCTTAATAAGTCGAGAGGGCTACTGGAATGTCAGTGGTTGCGCTCGGTCGCAGTTTGTAGCAGTTCCCTAGCGCAGAGTCGCCGAAACTATCTTCTCCGTAGAAAAAGTTCGAAACTAGAGATAGAAATAACGATCTGCTAAGGATAACCATGACTGTGTACGAAAATATTACTCTTACTGAGGTTTTAAAAATGTTGTGACTTAAAAAAATTTGTACACCATCAAGTTCTCCAATGGAGAATACAAACCACGATCCTTTACCCACAAGGCGAGCGTACTCCTCACCAGATTACCGCTCTGAAAGTCTCTGAGTGAAGCAATGAATGCACTGAGCGAACAATTGACGATGATTAGGTAAATATCAAGCATGATACCAATTAAATATATTAATGCGTAAATCATCATTCTTTGTCAAAGTAAACACAAATAAAGTTATTTAGAAAATACGAAGTGAGGAATTTCCCTCTCGTCGATAAAAAATATTATATCGTAAATTTTGACCATAATATATCTCACATAGTCTACAAACACCTTTCTTAATTTGAAACAAAATGGAAAAATATGTCAAGAAGCGCAGTTCCAATATCAACTAATCACCTATCAATTAAATAATAGTATAATATTCTAGGTGCGAGATACTACAAGAACGTGATGGTGGTGGTCGAAGCGCATGCGCGCAGAAAAGCCAATCAGTGACCGAGTTTCATGAAGAATTTATAGAGTTTTCGTTAGTACAGAAATTTATCGAATATTGGAGTGCGCATGCGAAGCTTAACTCTGAGAGTATTGATGAATAAATTGACGAAAAAATTTACCGAGGGACACCGGCTTTAAAAACAATTTATCATCCTTCCAACCGTGTTGAACTTCCTCATTGTCTTTTCACTGTCTCCAGCTTCAGCGAAGCCAAGAAAAGTTATGACGGTGTGCTCTCTGCAAATAAATTTGGAAAATATTGTAGTGACTGTTCTGATTTTCCCATTTTTTTATTAACAAAACGCAAATATTCCTAGGCCTATTTCTCTCTGTGTCATCCCGATGTAGGTAATACACTGAGTCATGCTGCTCCTCATTGTCACTGCCACTCTCTTCGACAGATTCTTCGCGTATTATATTTGGTGTCGGCAAAACACTAATAGAGTCAATGTAGCGCCAATCAAAAGGAAAATTGGCGATGCACAAAAACAATATGAGCAACTTCTGATTTTGCGGCAAAGATGAATGTATTTTTATGAGATGGTTCCATAAATTACGAGGTAAATTAATTTTTTGGTTTCATACATTGTGTTACCACGTAGAGCATAACCCTTCCAAGTAGTTATGGTTGAAAATGAAAAGGGCAATGTATATAATAAGAAACATAGCTGAAAACTTTCTGGCTTCCACCATCAGTTTATTCCCGCGCAGAATTATTAAATCAATCAATTTATGTTACCTCAAATTTGTTAGAGGTAAACATTATAAATACAAAAATTTATGATCTCAAACACACACTTTAAAAGACTGCAAAATCGGTTCCAGAATTGAGATTTTCCAGTCATTCACTTTTTTCCTCTTGTATACGAACAGATGTTAAACACGCTGTTCCAACTGCGCCGCGTCACCGCCGCCGATCAAACGCTCGGCATTCGCGCCGTCACGCCGCCGCCGCCGGCATTGTTTCCCCCTCCACGCCACCGCCGACCAAAATCAAGTAGTCGCCTATCTCTAAGTCATATACATATAGAGCAAATTGAAAAAAATGTCATAAAATAAGGAACGCAACTCTCAAATTTGCAAGTTATTTTCCGTTTGCCCGATCGCCCATCATGAAGTGCGCCCAGAAAAAAACACGCTTACTGATATATCTCTTAATTACCGCCTATACTTATCAGAAACTGGATAACACTGTCTTTCCAGCTGATATGTATTCCCAATTCAAGCAATAGCCCTTAAAAATGAGCTTATTTGCGTATTATACCTTTGAGTGCGGTATGACGTGATATCACGTCATGGTTGTCTATGCGCTGGTGCTGATGACGTGATACCACGTCATGGGTACTAGGGGGCCTGGTGATAGTTCCATAGCGAAAGCTGGAACACTCAGAGTACCCTAGACGTGATATCACGTCATGCCGCACTCAAAGGGTTAAGACAGTCGTAATCTAAAAGCCACGAAGAGGAGGAAGTCTAAATACATCACATAAAGCAGGAGTCTATTGTGATGAATGTGGAAAATGAATCGATATAAATCATAGGAAAACTATCCTCTCGTTACTGCTTACACCTTTAAATCCTACTTTATTCATAATGCTGTATTATAAGAAATCAGGTTGGTAATTGCTACACTTTTGACGCGTGTACTGTCACAAAATTCAATCGAAATGATTATTTTATATTTGAAACGCTCTCTATTCCTTTCATTCATCGGTAATATATTAATAAATTATTAATTTATGTTCACTAAGTAAAGAGTAGTGTATTTAATCTGTAGGAAAAATGTCTTAGGGGCTTACAGTCGAGGAAGTTATGAAAACTCTTGCTGAGGATGAAGAAGGTGAGATAGATCTCACGGATATTTTCATTACTCCGCCTCATTACTCAGCAGATGAAGACGAAGAATGGCTGGTAAATAAATTGACGTGTGGTTAGCTGAGGGCAGTATCCGAAGTTTGGTTAGCTTCAAATGATAGAATTGGTGTAGAACATTACATCGGCGAACCAAACATATCAGCGCAGAGAAAATAGATTAAAGGCAATGTGGAGTAGGCAGAATATTTTCCTCCTGTTACAGACTACCCCGCATTCTCTAGACTTAGTGTTGTTGAGCTCTTTGAATTATTTATCCATAAGGATATGGTTGCACTTTTAGTGACAGAATATTGAAAGTATGCTAGTTTTCTGAACTGTACGAATCCTTAAGGAATAGGTCAAGGCCTTAGGTATTTTGATTGTTTCTGGATATAATAATCTTCCGGGAAAAAATATAATTGGGATGTAAAAAAAGGTGTTCACAATGAACTAGTTAGCGCAGCAATGATAAGAGATTGATTCATACAGATAATAAGATTTCTACATATCGCGGACAATAGCCAAATTGAAAAACCTGATAATTTTTTAAAATTGCGTCCCATGGTAGAAAAAATAAAACAGAAATGTTTGAGGCACTTTGTGCCTTGTGAGTTCTTGGAATATGATGAAGCTGTGATAAAACAATATGAAAAGTATAGGTTGCAAACAATTTATAAAAGGAAAGCCAATCCGATTTGGATAGCAGGCATGGTTTCTGAACACAGACTTTGGTTATCTGGTCAACTTTGACATCTATAAAGGAAAAAATTCATTCGGAAACATACCAACGAAAAAGCAAATGCCCCACTTCTAACTATGGTCGACGATATTCCCAAGAAAGATTTGCCTTACAGTATATTTTAAAAAAATTATTCACAGGTAAATATGCAAAACTTTTCTTTCAGTGTCATTCATATCATATTATTGATAGTGAAAAGGCAAAACGTTTATCATTTTTAGAAATGAATTTGCTGTCACAATTATAAAATTTGTTTACCAAGGGGACCATTAGTGCAAACCAAATTCCAAAGAATGTCACTCTTGTTCTAAAATGCGAAATGAAGAAGGAATAATGAGGAAAACGTTTTTCAGCAATATCAAAGGAAGAGAAAATAGTTGTCCTAAAATGGATAGACAACTCCGTGGTGATGGTTGCATCAACTTCATACAGAGTTGCGCCTTCTTCCTATGTCAAACCATATTGTAAAAAACAAACACAGGTAATTTAGTTACCACAACCTCATGCCATTTCCCAGGAAAACAAACATATGGGAGGGACGGAAAGGATGGGTGAAGATATAAATTCTCTTCGTATCGGTGATTGAAAATATGACTTCTAGTAATTAATTACTCTGATATCATGCAAGCCACAACATATTTGTGAACAATATTATTTGTCAGTTATAAGAGAACTTAAATGGGGTTGCCAATTTTTACTTGGCTGTTGTTGTATGTATTCATAAATAATGCATGGAATTTGAAAACAAAATCCTACGCGTCAAGGACGAAGATTCTGGAGAGAGCTAGCTCAGGTTTACCTTATGCGGTACAAATCTGAAATAAAATCTCCCGGAGGGCAAAGGAGCCGGGCTTCGACATCTAGAAGTGGTTTAGCTGATGAACTTCAGTATAATATACAGTGCCATTTCGTAAAAGAAACTAGAGAACAAAAGAGGAGGCGATGTACACATGAAGGTTGTTCATCACGAGTAACTAAACAACTTAGAGTGTATAAAATATTATATATTTCTTTGAAGAGTAATTCTCACTCATGTCAATCTATTTTTCGCAACAGCAGTGGTGGGAAGACTGACATGACGTTCCCATATGGGAACGGGTTTTTTTGAAGATTTCATTATTAATATAATTTTTCAAATATTTTTTCCTTATTTAACTACCCCATATGATGAAAAAACAGTAAAAAAATTAAGAAATAGATACAAAATAATTCTCCCCTCTGAAGAGTTAAAGTTCAAAAATAGCTAGAAATACATAGCAACTTCATTGTGAATTCATTGATTACGCTTTATTATTTTGTTCCTCGAAATTAAATAACGTTCCTCACTCAGATAATTACGATAAAGGCACGCAGTACACGAATATTTCAAGCTAACCTCGGGTACGTCATATGCAGGAAAATCTCTTCAGCTGACCCTGGCATCCCTTGGAATGTTTGACAATATGGTCGGGGAGTAGTGACAGTATAATAGTATCAAGTGGAACGTCCATATTTGAAATTTCAATGAAAGGACATGGGACGGATAACAGGATATCAATCTTCGGGAACCTTATTCGGCCTCCATGATGAGACGCAATATAGCGTCCACGCATGAAATCTATCCTCCCAGCCTTCACTTTGGGGGTTTGGAGCAGCGAGGGAATGTATTTTTATATCGAACATCACTATCAAGTCCCCATTCACCGACCAAAAAATAGTGTATTGGAGAGAATGAGGAGAGGACACCCGTCCGTTTGGGTGGACACGCCAACAAAGGACATCCTCTCCTAACCATACAATCTCCACATACATTGCACACCCTCGCGTCTCTTAAAAGGAGAAATATCACGCGGAATGGATCGGAGAATCGCCGGCACATGGAATAGGGGAGACTCTTCCACGCTACCAAATCTCCCATTCTTACTTTGCTGCTATCCCAGATACTAAACATTTTGCCTCCCCCTTATTCATTCTTCCCGTCTCAATACTAATTCTAGCTCCTCTTTTTTACGCCCTTTGTCGCCCACCCCCAATCCAAATGAACGTTACCCTCGCCAAATTTTCTCATTACCTGTATGTTTCCTTATCTCTCATCAACATTTTCTGAACACAGCAAATGTGATTGATACATAACTCGTATAATGTTTTCCAGAGACAGATAAACTTTAATGCATTACCCAGATTGTATTGCGATTACCATGTTGGCAATTGGCCTATGATCAGAAATGGATGTTTGCAAGATATAGAAAAATGTGAAAATGACGTAAATCATCTCAACCCCAGCCATGAACTAGAACTTTGAGGAAAATAGTACATATCCAAGTTAATCATGAAATAAATCCTCTCAATACCGCCTTGATCCACGCACAAGGTGCTGCGTGTACTGTTAGAGGAGCAGCAACTGAGTAATAAGTACTGGTGATAATAGTGAGCTTCGTGAATTTTTCGTTAGAGGATTTTTGCTCAGAGTGATAGAAATATCAGTTACTCCACTAATCATAATATGAAAGAGAAGAATTCATTAAAAAAGACATCAGTTTTTTCTTAAACTTAAAATTTATGCAGGTTTTCACTGACATATGAAGAAAAGTTTTAATACTCTCTGAAACTTTTAATAATCTCTGAAACACAAATAATCTATGACAAAATGCATTTTTGGCATATTGTGAATCATTTAACTACCATGCTGGCAATATTTATGCAACGGAAATATTATGACACAAATATGGAAGGTATGCTTTTATTTTAGTATAAAACATAGTACAATAGTAATTTTTATCTCCTCCGAACTTGTGTTACAACTATTTTAAAAGCCAAATGAATCCTGAATTCGTTGTAAATCAAAGTGAATGAATCAATGTGATTGAATTCAAGAAAATAATGACTTTTGAATAGGGTCGGAAACCAGCGGTCCATACACCAGAAGCAGAGTAGTACAGACGTTAATGAGTCCCTTATAACGCATTCCATTCTTAAATGCCCTCTACTGAAGAATCGGCTACGTTCACTGCTTCCAATGTTTCATTCACGCAAATAATAATCTCATTACATAAGTTTTAAGAGTAATCAGCTATAAATCACAGATAAAGCTAGGTCGAATTTAAGCGATTACCATGTTGGCAATTGGCCTGTGATCAGAAATGGATGTTTGCAAAATATAGAAATACTAAGTAATCACTGCTTCATTCATGCAATTATGTTTATATATAATTCCTCCAATGAATAGCATTAATTGATGAAACATGTTCCGTTCTAAAATTACAGCAAGTTTTCAATTCGGCTTCAGTTTACTTTTTCGCTCAAATTTATTTGACGACCCTCTGAGATGTGACTGAAACGTGCCTCGAAGGAAGATAATCTTGAGGGAGAAACTTTAAGATTTCACAATTTCCTCACGAAAGGAGTTTCCTAATGAGTCGGCCCAACTGCCGCCTCCTTCACCCCAGCACGGTCCTCGGAACTCTTCACTCCTCCGCTCCCAATCCCCCACTCTGGATGATACGCTTCACAATGTCAATTGCTACACCTACGTATTACCCTTTGAACTACTGTAAGGGTGTATGGCGAGGTAGTTAGGACACCAGTTGAGAGAGGGAGGGGAGAGCAAGGCGGAGTGTGCACATTAACGACGTGATTTTGTTTTTTTTTACGATTTTTTTTAATTTTGGTTTTATGTAAGACACAGTTAAATAAAGTCACTGATGATGATATTTGAAAGAGTTGAGGGAGCCACTCAGTTTGTTATTGCTATATTTGAATCTGAAAATCGTCAAAACAAATGAGAATAATTTTAATGTGCAATCAACAACATATGTAAGTAAGAACTTTAAATGGAAATGGAGAACCAGAGATAATACTGAAGACCTGTTTTTATTTTCATCATTTTATGACAATCCAGTGATGCCAATAGTGCCCTAATTTGGGAATCTTTGTTACTTCGTCGCTTCTATCAGTTCAAGAGATAGAGCGTAGAGCTATATTTTTATCAGTCGTCTCAAATTGAAACTAATCCAACCTAAATTTTAATTCAAGAAGTACTCCAAGTAATCTAAGCCAGCTTCTATCCGAGCGTCTGTTTTCTTCCGACTTAGATCTGTTCGCTGTGTAACACTGTTAGTTTGTATTAATGGTACATTGCGTTCGATCTCTTTCGAACTTTATTAACTACTCGCAATAAATCTTTCTCCATCTGGAGTATACTCTTGACAAAAGCTTTAATTGTGATGCCTTAACGTCCATAACAAACGAGATTACAAGAGAAATGATCAAAATCTGCTTCTTTTACTCCAAATTTAACCCTCTATTTACCAATTTTTCGTCCGCTATGTGTAGTTATTGAACAAATTGTCCCACTTGTGGGAGAATCAGGAATAAAAGTCAGAATAGAAGTCAGCTGTCCACACTCTATTCGTGTCAGTTGTATACAGACCACCAAGAGCAAGTGACCTGTTTAAATTCGAAAACTTTCTTGTCAGTACGGTCCGTAGGTATGTAAACATCGTAATTATGGGTGACCTCAACATCAACCTTCTAAAACAAGCGGCTGATAAAGATTCTCTCCTTAACTTAGTACAAGGATGCAATTTGAGTATCGTTCCGATGGAGCCAACCTGCCACACCAAGAACACCAGCACTGTATTAGATCTTATCTGTGTTGACGACCTCAGTAAAATTACATCCCCAGGTCAAACATCGGATCCCCCTCTTTCCTGTTACGATCAAATGTATCTAACCTATATAATGACGGTTCCATCCTTCCGGCCAAAAATTATAACTTTCAGAGATTTCAAAAAATTTGACGAAGAAATTCATCACTGATCTCTGCAAGGTTAACTGGTCCTCCGTCAATGAGCAGATTTCGATTGACAACGAAGTCACAACCTTAAATTCCTTGCTCCTAAACACACTGGACTCGCACGCTCCAATCCGAAGTAACGTGTCACCCACCCACCGACACCGTGGCTCACTCTAGAAATTAAGTTAAAAAGAAAAGAAAGAAATATTACTAGGGCTATGTTTCGGCGTTATAAAGATCCGAGTCTCTTCACCACGTACAAAACGCTGCGAACACAAGTGAAGAATATGATACGTAATTCAAAATCTGTATATTTCAAACGGACTCTAAGAAAAAACTCTGACTCCACCACTATGTGGAAAACCACGCAATATTGGCATTATTCCTCCGAAAACCAATAAGAATCTGCTCCTGTTCAAATAAGACACGCCAAAACGTTAATCAGTTTAAAAACAACGTATATAAGCTACTGCAAAAGGGTGTTATTTCACGAAATAACTATTGAGAAAAACTTAATGCTCCATATTTTACAATGTCTTTAAATATCTATGTATCATTGAACTTCCTATTCTTTGTATTGTGTAATGCTCTAAGTATATATTTTCTGGTTGACTTATGAACTGTATCGATTCACTGTATAAAATTCAATACTTAACCTTATTTAGTTACATCTGTTAACTGTCCGCACTAAATTTTCTTGCCCGTAATTGCTTTTTTTTCTTTCTTTTTAAATGTAATTATTTTGTTTAGTTATTATTCTTTCTCAACTATTGTTTTAATTTGTCATTGTAATTTGTAATAACCTCATGGGCCAGAGGTCCACGGAAATAAATGAAATTATAATAATTATAATAAAAAGTTACGAATGAGAGGTAATTTCATTGACAATCTGTACAATTGACATCAAAAAGGCATATAGACGTATAGAACCCAAATGAGAGAGAAAAATGAACTATTCTGTATGCTACCTCTAGGTTACTCAGCGTAATGGGGTGTTACCGAATAGGGTAGGTCACTATGAAACAGTCTACCAAATATTGTAAAGAAGCATCGATGGAAATATTATCAAGAATAAATATGGTATAAATACTACAAGCAATCCATTTTAGAGTAAATAATTGGTTAATTTATCACAGAACAAATATTAGAAACTCCTGTCTGGAATAAGTTTAACTGAGTCAGAACTCGACGAGATACTTCGCTTTGAACTTTAATTCTTCAATAATTTCCAATTTATGATAATGTTGTCATTTTGGTCTGTGCTCTTTACTGGTTAACTACTGGCAGTTGTTTCATGTAGCCTTTTTACGTGAAATACTTCTCTAATATTTTTGTCCACCTATGTGATTTTTAGATTTGATTCAATCTGCATGAAAACAAGATATAAAATTGATCAGTAAATGTAATTCCACGAGTTTAGGTAAGAGCTTCCAAATCAAAGTTAAATTGAAAAATTACATATTTCATTTTATATATTTTTTGATTAAACTATATTATTCATTAGCAAACAAAATAACTTTAGCACAATCAATGTTACCTCATATTGTAAATAAATTTCGAAGACAGACATTCTCTTTGGAATAACAGTTGACTTGACACAGCTATTTTTCCAGAACGCGTGCATATTAAAGATAATACTGCCTCCACCACACAGGTGGGCGTAATTCTTTTTTCAAAAAACAGTGAGTCAATTAGTTAAGATACCCATATAAAAGTCTCTGCTTGGTTTAACACGCACATAAAAAAGCTAAAAATAGGGTATATTTTCAATATCTGGGAAAATATACGCATTGCCACATCACATGAGTATTTTTTGAAGGTCAGGCAAGGAAGAAAACACCGCAAGCTTCTTCAATATCTTCCATTTCTTTTCTATTCTTGTTCTCTTTTTTTGTATTTCTCACTTCTTTCACTCTTCCTCCTAAACTTGAACATCCCTCCGATTCTCTCTCTTTTTCGTTCAACCTTGTCCCTACCGCAATCTACCGTGTCACTCTCTGGGAACATGAAAAACCTTTCAATTGGCAAGCTTATAAAAACATATTCCCCTCATGCTATGCGTAATGGAAGAAAAACGCGTCACCTCTTACGATGAGATTACAATGCAAGAAAGACTTAAATGGGAAGGAAAGGATTGCAATGAAGAATGCTCGCCGTAGAGCTTTGGATTCATAATATAGCATAGGGTGATATTGAAAATGGATAGAAGTGATGATATCATTAGCAGTTTAGTATAAATGTAAGCTAAAACATATTCCAATAATTTTATACATTCCGTTAACATCTGAAGAGTAGAAAAAGACCAGTTCAGAGTAAGTGCCAGAACATACTTGCGTTGTTTAAGAAGCCGTGCGTGCCACTGTCATTAAAGAAAGGCAAAAACAGCAGGAGCTAAAATGCAGGGAACATATTCCTACAGGGATGGATTTATGTCAATCTGTAAATATGTGGTTTTTATACCTTTCTTTAGCGGTTAAGTGTAGCTAAAATGCAGGGAACATATTCCTACATGGATGGATTTATGTCAATCTGTAAATATGTGGTTTTTATACCTTTCTTTAGCGATTAAGTGCAGAGAAACACTGTTGAATATAATAACAGAAACACTATTAATTAAATAAGAATACTATACTTAGTACCTTGAAATTTGTGAATCGTGAGGTATTGTACCACCTTAGCATGGCATCTCTACATATTTCTCAGCATAAAACAAATCATAAATTTAGTGCAACAGCCAGCCAAAAGGGATATCAACCCAACCCAACATCAGCAGCTATAAAAAAGCATAAATAAATGCTGATATTGAAAAATAATTTTCTTTAAAGTGGGGTACAGAGCAATGCACTAGCATTTACTTGCACCAATACATAAATTTTCATAGAACAGTGGCACATCATTTTGACGCCGACAGGGGTTCCTTCGGTCGCGTCAAACCAGGGCGTAGTCAAATCTGTCAAGTTAAAAATATCTCGGTTATTTGTGCACTAGCCACGACCATACTTATTTCTGAGGTAAGACAAAAGACTAAAGTGTCAAACTAGAAAAAAATTCAAATTTATAAAAGGCTGTATTTTTGTGGTTAAAATTAAAACAATTTCAACAAAATTTAGTTAAATTACCAAATTAATCATACCTTAATGCTGTACAATCTTTGGAAAACAAAATAAGATGTCAACCATTTCTTTAGCTATTTTAGTTTAGGAGAAACAGCAAAGATAAAAAATGTCCAAGTGCAAAATGGTCGAAACTGTGATCGTCTCTAGATCAGCCAAAAAAAATGTTACATATAATGCTACAAGGAGCCCACACAAAAATTTTAGTTTGAATCGCAGACACCAAGGGTCGACTCACTGCTGATCTAACGTAGAATGACCCTTTTAGATATTTATGACTCAGAAATGGTATCAGACTTTTTCAGCTGTCGCGAAAGACAGATATTTTTTTAATGAGATTTTATGATAGATGTATCAGTATAGGGAAAATTTAAGAATTGGGACTTTGAAGGTATACAATTGAGATAAATTATGTCTCTAAAGCGGTTGAGACCATACAAAAACTTTGTGCTCCTATGATAGGTTTTATGCATGAATAAAGTCAATGATACAAAAAAAGTTAGATTGGTAAACTGTATCCCTGTAGAGGAGGAAAATTATTCGGAGAACACCCGATCCCTACTTGAGTGTCTTGTGGAGGGCACTTCAAATACAGTACTCCGTCTGTCGGATGAGACGTTATACCGTGGTCCCCATGGCGCCTTTCGTTAAGAGGAGGCTAATGCCAACGCCGGGTATTTATCCACCCTTCCTCCCTTAATTATCCCCTGTGGCGCAAATGACCTCAGCTGTCGGTCCCCTCCCAAAATATCCAATCCAATCCAGTTAGTAATCTGGGGCGAGATAAATGTACAGAATGACTTCATAAATTCTTCATGTATTTGGTATTTTGTCTTAGAAGTACCTACTGTGGCAAAACAGAGGACGACTGAGCAAATATGTCGTACGTGACAGTAACTTACTGTATTATAGTCGTTTGCATGTCGAGAGCATAGAAGTTCTCTCAGCTTTCTGTAGACTTAAGGCCATTCAAAGGGATGTAATGTCTGCACATTATATCCCTTTCAATGTAAGACTAATGCTTAAGACTATTTAAATTGCAGAAAAATCCTGGTAGACTTTCACACGGGGCAGCGAATAATTTTCTGACGAAGTTATCAATATCTTATGACCTCCAAAAAACTGGAGGATCAGATCATGTCAATGTAATAGAGAAGATGGATTGTAGAACGGAAAGGTTTTAAACGTCATTTTCCCGCGATCGGTAAAAGATCATAATGGCTGTGTTATGACATTTAAGTGGGTAGTGTAGCTGTTTGGTTTATCTTCCCCCTAATACATGTTTTGGAATCGGCCGAGTAGTGCTAACACCATGCTTTGTATTTTCCCTGCATAACTCGTGTGTCACTTTTATATAGATTCATCTTACAATATTATAGTAATTTCTGTAGCATTTGTAGCACACCCATGGTGTCGTGCATGTTGGTGAAAGTTATTTCTTCACTCTATTTCATGTTGGTGATAGGTCACTCCCAGCCAAACTCCCTTCTACATCTACATCTACATACTACCCGGCAAGCCGCCTCGAAAGGCGTGTGGCGGGGGGTGTTAGGACACCAGCCGTCAACAAAAAAAAATAAAATAAAAGTTCCGCCTAGCATTTATTAAAGTCCTTAATTGTTCGGGGGAAAAACGAATTCCCATACCTATCCGTTCGGCAAAATATCTCCCTTGATTTATCGATTCTGTCGGACCTGGAAATATAATGTGGTTCTAATATGATGTTCTCCGTGTCGCTCTGAAAGATATTCATTCTCAATTGCTCAAGCAATCTAAGCCTAGCGCGTAGCCTCCGAGTCTCTAGCGGCTCCCACCCTAAATCTTTCAAAATCTGTGTAACGCTTTCTGTACGGCCGTAGCAGTTTTTCACGAATCGCGCAGCTTTCCTTTGTATTTTATCAAGTTCATGGACTAGGTCTTTCTCCGCCGGATCCCATATGCTCGCTGCATATTCAAGGTGTGGCCGGACGAGTGCGAAATAGCACCTCTCTTTCACTTTATCATCCGATAATCTTCCCACAACACGCTTGACAAATCCTAACTTCTTCAGGGCTCTGCCACAAATATTTCTTATATGTGTCCCCCACGATAGGTTCGAAGTTATCGTAACTCCCAGGTATTTCACTTCAACTGTCGCATTTATGCTAACGCCATCCACAACATATACATGGGGATAGTTGGACGACCTACGCAAGAAATGCACCGCCGAGAATTTGCTCAGATTAAGTTCTAGTCCCCACTCTTTGCTCCACGCATGAACGTTGTTTAAGTGCGATGACAGAATTTCAAAGTCAGATTGATCACTAATTTCGCGGTATATGACAGCGTCGTCGGCAAATAAACGTATTTTACTGCTAATTCGGGAGCAAAGGTCGTTTATATATATAATGAACAAAAGTGGGCCAATAACGCTTCCTTGCGGGACACCTGATGTCACTTTAACTATATCAGAGCTAATTCCGTCTAGAACTACTTTTTGCTTACGATCACTCAGAAAGTCCCGTATCCAGTTTACTACTTGTTCGTTTAACCCGCATGACTGTAATTTGTATAATAGTTTTCTGTGAGGTACCGTGTCGAAAGCTTTCTTAAAGTCTAGAAATAGTGCGTCAACTTGTTTTTTCGATTCACCAGATTTGAGAACGTCGTGAAGAAAGAGCGCGAGCTGTGTTTCGCATGATCTACCTTTCCGGAACCCATGCTGACAACTATGCAGGAGGTTTCGACTGTCCAGAAAAGTCATGATATTGCTAACAACGATATGTTCGAGAATCTTGCCTGTAATCGATGTTAATGATATTGGTCGATAGTTTCCTGGGTCATGTCTGTTTCCCTTTTTAAATATCGGTGTAACGTTTGCAGTTTTCCAGTCCATTGGTATCTTTCCTTCAGATAATGACTTATTGAATATTATCTCTAAGAACGGTGCGATCTGTGGTGCTAACTCCTTGAGGATGCGCCCTTGCGGTGGCTTGCTGGATAATAAGTAGATGTCGATGGCATATCCGGACCACCTGGCACGGTACGCTAGAGAAGAAAAGCCCTTTCTGGAAGGTATCGTTACTGTTGACACTCTGTTTAGTCGTGACCTAGTTCCGTCTAACTATCATCATTTTGACTTTTAGAAGAAATTCTTGACCAGAAAACATTTCACTTTCGATGACCAAATCAAAAAGAATGTCCGAATCTGGCTCAACTCACAATAGACAGTCTGCTTTGCATAAGGCATTCGCAAACTTGTGCCATTAATTTGAAAATTTTATGAGAGACTGCGGCTTTATTGAGAAAAAGCGTAAATATGTGCCTTCATTCTGAATGAAGATATAAAAATATTTTACATATTACCCTCTCTACTACAAAAATTGTAGTGAGTTACTTATTGAACCACTCTCATAAACGCAAGCTGCTTCAAGGCTTGGCTAGCGAAATGCGACACAGAATTCCCGCAACCCGACGTTACAATCGACGTGAGGGTGGGGAATTGATGGTCCCCAGGGAATATTCCCTCAAGCCCCGCTTCGCCATTTTCGGTGAAATTGATTGATGGATTTATTGATACCTACGCTCTCCCCTTTGTCCCTCCAGCTCCTTTCACCTCATCTCCCTCCACCGCCTTTCCTTCCCAACTGTACCCGCAGCCCTCTCTTCTACTCCACGTGCGCGGCCATTTTGCGGGAGTGATTGACACCCTCGTCAAAATCCAACGGATCGACCGGGAAAAAAGTGGCACAACAGGTCCGCGTTTTTTCCATCAGATTCCACAGAATGAGCACAATGTTTATGAATTACCTTTTATCAGTACTTGACAGTTTGGTTTGTGATATTTCTCAGATTAAATGGCCACTCAATTTATACTCCGCTGTATTCCGGCAATCGTATCCGTGCACCTGTCACTTTCGGTGAAAAAAATCAAAGCGCTTCATGACCATAATTTATTTTTTGGGATCGAAAATGTCAGAGCCATGGAAAAGCTTTTTCTACGAGCTATGAATGAATTATTTGTGCCCTTTACTAAAAAAGAAGATATTTACAGGAGATCGACCAAATATAAGCAAAGAGATGATATTTATCAATGTGTATGAGTAGTATAGGTATTTATTAGTAATATTTTGAAAAAGCAGTAAACCTAGAAGTAAGATAGTTTTAAATTAAGCAAAATAAGGTGCTTTGAGTTTCAAAAGTAATTTAAAGGTCCTATAAAAGCTCGTGATTACTTTCAGAATATTGTAAAACAATATATTAAGCATAAAAATACACAGTTACTGATAAAGATGATTCATGAGGTATTAGCGACTCCTTTTTTACTCCATTTGGGGTGTGGAATCGGAAAAGATCCGCAAGGTCATTAAAAATCTAGAGACAGATACTGTTTATTTTCTTGCCGGACTGTTGACCATATTTGTATGCAGCAGTCACAATCGCCCCAGTCTTTTTGTAAACTCTACCTCTGTTCAATCATACTCTTAAGTTAAACATTGTTCATAAAAATGTAATTTGCTCAAATAATTCCTTTTTTGTACCAATACATACTCAGCTTTCCTCTTTATTTCCTAAATGCGACCTTACAGATAAATCCTCGGCAAGAAACTATGGTCGTTTTCTTTGATCTACAACTCCTCTCATTTAAAGATATATTCATTGGGAGCTAATTATCAACTAAAAATGCTTTCTTTGAATACGAGGATGGAAATATTTCCAGTAACGTCGAGGGAGATTACAAAGAAATACAGATATGCCAACTTGTAAGAGACGCCGGGAGTAACTTCATGAAAAAGAAGGAGGTGGCTGTGCACCTACTTGAGCTGAAATGGTGAAGCAGAATCGGTGAATATGGGGAAGATTTAGGAACCAAAAGGGAGGAAAAAGAGCTCTAGAGTGGGTCGAAAGGGAAACATGGAAACCACAAAAAGATTCTAGAGGAGAATTGGAGAGTCGGAAATAGATTCAGAATTCGATAAATATAAATTATTCAAGATCCGGTTGGACCAATGAAATTTACCCACGAAATACCCGAGCATATATTTTCAGTAGGAGGGTCGTGAATGACAAATTTTCGAAAGGAAATCGTTGTGCCCAAGGCCTTGCTGGATGTATCATTTAACAGATTCGAGAGCTTCATATGGGGAAATATTTAACTCTTTTACAGCCGCACAGATGATAGGAGCGTAAATGTTAACTTCAATACTCGGAGCACTCATGAGAGACCCTTAAATCTTTATAAATTTAACTTTGGAGCTTATTAAAATATTCAGGACGGAAAAGTTCGAAACCACGCTTACACTTTATTGCATATTTTTCACTCAATGTGCCATATCGGTTGAAATTACAAGAATAAAATAGACATGATATGCCACTTGAAAGACTTTTGCAAAAAACAGTTTATTTTGAAGGCAACAAAAGTACTATGATCAAAAAAGGGGAAATGGCCCCGGATTATTGTAGCCTTTCGTTGATCCCATTAATGGTGTCACATATTAGGAACGAAGAAGTAGTTTGGAAAACAAAGTTGACCAGCAAAAGTTAGCCCTTCCGCAAATAATTTATCAATGGAAGAGTTACATTGGTCTCAGCCAATTAATGTAATCTATGCTCCCAATTTTTGATTGCACTAGTTTGATATTGCTACCTCTTGAGGGATATGTTGTAAATGGAAAAATCCCTTTGGCCGAAGCTATCTGCCTTTATAACTTGACTTGTGAAAAGTTTGTGGAAACAATGAAGAGTATATTAGGAAGTATTTAGGGCAGTTCAGTTTACTATCAAGGCAGCCCGACTACGAGGTACACCTAATTTTCACCTAAAAGAGCTACTAGCACAGGAAAAAGAAATTTCAACAAGATGACCACATAAAGAGAACACAGACCTGCAAAAAAAGAGATTACCTTCCCTCGTGATTTCATCAAAACGTGATACGAAATGAATAGATGATGTATGAAGGCTCTTTAATTATTAAAATAATCTCAATATTTCAGGGAAATTAATACTTATATTTCCCATTTGTCCCTCAATATTTGTGCTTTACTTTCATCCTAATATTTATACTTGATTAGAAGAGAGATAATATCACATTCCAAAGATACGGAAGCTGGGTCATAAAATGTGGAATAGGATCATATTTATGCAGCTCTTATTATAATCTCTTTAGGGCATGGCCTATTACGGATCTTTATCAATGGTCTTTAGCTCTTACTCCAAAATCTACGACTTTTCTGTCTCATTTTTCGTTTCAATCTCCCGCTTAGATATGTTCCAACACCGCTCACAGCTGTGTAAGAGAAACGGCACCATGATAAATTCCACTTTTTGGAAATGTGACCGGGAAACAAGACAATTAAGGTGAAGCTTAAGGTACAAAAAAAGGCAGATGAATTATAATCAAAAGGGAGAACTAAAAAAGTCATCACATTCATTAGCCATCACTGATCGTTCGATAAAATTTTTATTTATGTGTCAACATATGATTGTTCCAGTCCGTATAATTAATCCGTTTCGACTTCTAGATTATTTTTCATTCGTAAATTTTCGTACAAGAGCAAATAGCAAACTCAAATGAGTATCTAGACTTTTTATTGCGTTATGACCAATGTGTTACCTAAATGGACATTATGAGAATTTATATTTGCATAAATTAAAGCATACTTAAAGCGTTTGAGAGTCATAAGGTATGTAAATCAGTTAAGCGCGTCGTTGATTTTTCTTCCATTGATGTGATTAATCTTTGAAAAGAGCAGGGTTCATTATTTTTTCAGTATAGTAATTGTATTACTTTGTTCAAATTGGGAGCTGTTCTCAAAAAAATTTGAGCATTTATATGGTTAAACTGTCATATTACTATTTAGAAATTCAATGTTGTCCGCTGAATTTAGAGAGAGAGAGAGAGATTTACAGATATCCGTACACCTGTGGTTCTAGGGACATCTGCTTGTCTCTTTCTCTAAATCCAGCTCATTTCATCAAGATAAATAGATTGAAAGTTAAATTATGCCAAAAGGCAAAATATAGCCGCATAAATATGTCATTGCAAACGTTTTGACTGCTGTAAACGGCTTACTGCGTCGTCTGCTTGCATATTGAGATATATGAAGAAAATTCAGCAAAAGTAATGAGTAATGATTAAATAAAAGTGTAATGGTCTCAGTGGAGAAGTGCCAACGTGATGAAAATTGAAACTTTTTAGATGTATTTGGGGCATTTATCAATAAATTGTTATAAATAAAATGTCTACAAGTTACAAGAATTTATTTAACCCTGCGGAACTCGCGCATGTTATCGGAACACGAGTGCTCGCGCTGAGCCTGTCAGGCTCATTCCTGATTTTGAGATCTCAGCTAGGCGAAACCGATATTTTTTATCGGTTTTTGGTGTTTTTATCAGGATAACAATACTTAAAGGGTTCAGTCTCAGAGATGCCTTCCCTTTTCTCGACGTTATCCTCCACATTTTCCAATTCCGCATCAGACGACTCCGGCTCAGATGATTCTAAACATTGAGTAAGTAGCCGCGTGATCTCTTCAACTTCTGATGACTTATTTAGATCGCACTTCATTTTCTTTGCCATTACTGAAAGATGAAAAAATGCCAAATACTCTTGGTAGCGCGTTGAAAGTCGTAGAATTTTACAATAAAGACAAAAAATATGCAAAAAATGGCACTTTTCTAATTACAAGTATGATTGATCAATGACTGTCTTTAGGCAGAGTAGCGAGGAGAATACAAAGGCCTTTAAAACTGGCTACAATGACATACATTGTGTCAAAAAATACAATAAGCGTAAAATAAAATTCTAAGAAAGCGAATCTAAAAAGTAACGCGAGCACTCACGTCGAGCCTAAGGGGCTCGGACCGCATGCATGTGTAACAAAATATCCTATTCCAGCCTGGCGAGTGAGTGAACGAGATACATTGTAAATGTAAAACGTTACTAAAAGCGTAAGGAAAAGGTCCGGAGAATATCAGCGTCATAGTGACCTATTATCGTAAAATATTACGGTAATAAACACTAGGTGAGCCCAGAAGGCTCAGCGCGAGTTCATCAGGGTTAATGAATATATATTATTTTTAAAGCTATGTAGATTTACTTGTGAAAACATTTTTTTCCACAGTGTGTTTTTTAACAAATATGTGTAAACCATTCTAAAATGGGACACTAGGATGGTATTTAGTGATACATACTCGTATGCAGAACGATTGAAGTTCTGTAAGTAAAGGCACATTGGGCCTTTCTGTGTATGCATTTTGCAATGTTTCTCTTCGAAAAGTATGTTCAGTGGAAGCATACATATTTCATTTTCTCACAGTTAAATTAAAACTTTCTTCATGAGTGCGATTAGTAGACTCAAACTTTATTCTCTAGATAAAATTGACCGAAAAATGACAAAAAGTTTTCCCAACTATTTTTAACGTTTTACAAAAAAATATTATATTTCCATCATTTTCACTTGTTTTTTGATCAATTAATTACAGTATAAAAAATGAATAGGTCAATTTTCTAGAATTAAACGTTCCCAAATTTGTAAAATTTATTTGATTTAACATCCACTATTTTTAACGAATTTAACATCCACTATTTTTATGTTTCCTGTTTTCTTGCTCCTCACCCTCAACCCACGCCGAACTCAGCGGTCTGCTGATATGTTACCATGCCACTTCAGCATTCCTTGCACAGAGTGGCTAAACATTTCACTGCACCTCATTACTTACGGTATAAAACTGGGTGCCTGGTATTGTCTTATGAACTTGTGATTGGCCCCAGGAAAAAACATAAGCGTATATTATGGCCAAAAATCGATGAGACCCATTCTTTTATTGAACCAACTTTTTCGTCTTCACAAATATTTCAATTGAAACGATAAATAATCCTACAGATTTAGATAAATTATTGAGGAAAAACTGAAAATTTTAAAATATTTGCTTAAATGATAAGTAGGTAGTATATTTACATAGAGTGTTTACTCAACCGACCGAAGTTTTGGCAAATATTGCCTTAATCCCGGTTTACCGAAATCAAGGTCGGCATATTCAACTGTGAACTCGATTTGAACAAAACTTTTTTATTATGATATCAGTCACTCATTATTCAAGTTGCCACCTTATATTTTAAGCTTTTTTCTAACTGAAATCCAGGTTTTTATTAACAGAAAGTGAGGATGCTCTATTGCTCTGGGCTTTCTATGACTAGTGCTGTAAATTAAACCCGTATCTAAGGTTTATATTGCCAAAACCTCATTCTCATATTAAAGAGATTGGAGCAAAAGACAAGAGTTAGCCATTGGAGGCTTTTTTACGGTTCTCTAAAGCTTCCTATAACCTGTTTATCTTGCTTTTTTAAGGTAATCTCCACGCGTGGTTAGTTTTTATGGCTACAGTTTCTCCCCTCTTCCTGGGGGCGTCTTCAGGTCCGTTGGACATTTTGTAATTATTTATTGTAATTATTTATTTCCCGTCGTTATGTATTTAGTTGCTAGTTCAGTTGACCATTATGTTCGTCTTCTGGACATAGATTCAAATGTGTCTCCATTGGCCGTTCCTCGCTGTGTGGTCCGACCACTCCATCCCAGGTTGAGGCAGGCGAGTGGGTATCCATCCTACCGAATGAAATTTGATGGATATTTAATCAGATCTACTGCTTCTCTGATCAGCCTGGAAAAATAACAACTTTCCCTTGAGAGTATTCTTGCTTAGTCAAAGGCAATCTGATGTCATGGAACGACCTGAAAACAGCAATATAAACAAGTATTGAGTCGCGAAAGCCTTCAAAGTAACTTCCTATAACCTCTTCCATTTTTTTCAGAACTCTTCAACTATGGAGAATATTATACATGGTTTGTTATTATAAGTTGCATTTCTTATATTTTACCTGATTCGACAGCTGTCATTTTGTAATTCCACATTGTCTCCATGAAATATACAAACAAGGGCAGCAGCATTAGGACCGGGTTGGAACACGTCCAAAATACGGACGGATCATAACGAAGAGTACCTTCAGTGAACCAGGAGAATCCGGCGTTTCCGTCGTGGAATTAAGTCTTTTTCCCGTTTTCTTGCCCCTCACCTCAACCCGCGCCAGACTCTGCGGTCCGCTCTTCTGACATAATGTTCTGCTAAGTCCTGCGATTCTCCGAATCGGAACGAAATCATCCGTAATCTGGCGGTACCATGATTGCTTCGCAGGAGGGACATCTCTCATCAAGACGACGAGGATAATCTTTGTACACCCGTCTCCCGACATCGAAGGACCCCCGAAACTCCTGCCAAGTGTCCCTTCCCCTTCCTCCACCCATTCTCATCTCCTACCTCATGATTGCATCCACCTCGATCCAACTCGAAACTCTCTCATTAGCTCTCGCCCCGGCTCTCCCCGCTCTTCTCCCCAATTAATCTTTCCCCCATTCCGCGCATCTCCAAACAATTTTCGGAGAAGATTGGGGTCTCCTCGCTTTCCCTTCTCCATCGCGCAATGTCCCACGTGTCGCCCTCCACAACTTATCGCTGCGTTAATTACATCAAGCACTCAGGGTTGATGGCGCTCGAAAGGGCAGCTCATTCATTATAAGAACCGAGTCGTAACGACTTTATATGATCTCCAAAGCCGCAAGAATTGCTTGCATTCGGAGTGGGTGCTTCCATAATTAGCGTGATATATTGTTAACTGTCATATCAACAACGAGTTTAGGTCTTTAATTTCCTGAGCATATGATGCGTGCTAAGTGGTTCATGTCAAAGATGTGCATGTTTAATGATTTTTCTTATTTCCGCTATGGTTTTGTTTCGCTATAGTCACTCTGCTGCCAGTTTCGCAATCTAGGATAATATCTAAGGGAAAAAACTTTCCATTTAAAGTTGGGCTTCACCTCGTGGCGCTAAGCATTCAAATTTGGGTCCCTCATCATATTAATTGCAAGGTAATTTTAACAACACCTCGCTCATTTAGGCATCTTGAAATTCAATTGGGAGGAAGGGTAACTGAACTAGTTAAAACGCTTGGCATAGCATTGAGGAAGTTTCACGGCCTTGAGGGCTTGAATCACAGTCCATTGAAATGATATTTATTGCTGTGGGTTAAAAATAATTTGGGTAAAATTATTTAATGAAGGATTATTTCTTATAGCATCGTCGTAAGCCCCAATAACGCATGATACAAGACCTGTAAGTAGTACTTTTGTTGCCTAGGTAGTAAATAGTCATTAATGTTAGTCACTTCAAGATATGAGATGAAAGCAAATGGGAGATGATAAATGAGCCTTATTTGTCTAAAGCATACGGCTCTTTGAGGGATGAAGAGTTTAGTTGAGGAGTCTAATAGATATTTTAATAAAAACAATGGCTTCAGTTGCTTCGACAACTTCAAGTTGGCCGTCGGCGTAATGAATTACATGGATCTAATGGGAGTGCAGATGCAATGACTCTAAGATTTTAAGCCTTAGCATGAGCCTGACGGTTCTCGTAAGACAATCTAATGGAGAAGAGCAATATAAGAGGCGATGAGAAGTTTAGTTAGGGCCCCATTAATCAAATTCACTTCCAGTTAATACCAACAATATCGTGGTAGACCGCATGGGAAGATAGGAAAAAGAAAAACAGAAGAGGGTCTGATAGAGGTAGTCATGTTTGCGGACGATCGAGCTTTAATGATTTCTATCACATAAAATCACTCTAAGGTGCGCCTAGTTTTCTCCCCAGTGCCGGCAATATTTCATACATTGTACATCACTTAAGGAATTGTACATCATCCTTGGAGTCTGCATAGTTCCTTTCTTCAGAATTCTCATATTTTCATTCTAAAGCATAACCTTTTCTCACCTCATAAGGCATCCTCCAGTGTCCTTATCATTGGTTCCATTCAATTATTCTTCTTCGTTCTAATCTTTTCTGGTATTTTCCTCTTCCCAGCCACCTATCCGAGCACTGCCTAATTCGTATATATTTCCATCCTTCCCCAGCTAATTTCTGCCATACCAACTTCTCAAGCATCTTGAGTCCTCTATATTATTTTTCCTCTTACATACAGCATAGATATCAGTCATGCAGGAATAAAATTCAAAATATGCAAAAGAATAACTTTTTAATGGTACGTTTTCAGTGCGCTCCGTAGCCCTCGAATAAATAAAACGCTTCCACCATGTCGACTGCTAGGATACGGTTACTTCCGATCTCAGCCAAAGTAGAGTCTACAAAATGGGAGGAGACTGCTGGCGATGAATGATGAGGCTCCACCGCACAACTACATATGTTACTCACTCGGGCACGCAACACACACCCGACCCTACAGCGACGCGACGGAGACATCCACGTGCACATCTTCCTCGACTCCTTCCGCTTGATTAGAATTTTCGCCAGGGCACAGCGCCCCGAGCCTCAATCACGGATGGTGCACGGGTGACAAGAGTCCGCCGGAGAATGCACGCGTGTTCACGCATCATTAAGTCCCCCTTGCGTGAGGGCGCTTAATGGAGATAGGGAAGGGGTAACGCAGAAGGGTTAGCAAGTCACGTCGAGGGAGGAGAGACTGAGGAAGCAAGGGGGTTAACCCCTTGAGTGGTGAGTTGGCAAACAAAGGCAGCGGGGGGTTTAAGCCCACATTCCACCCCAATCTCCGCCCCACGCCGTCACTCTATCACTCCGCTCGATCATTTAATCTCTTTGTCGTTGCTCTAAGCTCGCACCACCGTTGCTTTGGTCATCCCGAAAGCTTAACCAAGACTCCTCTTTAATGTGAGGATCGAATCTCATGGATACCTACCCAACCACCAGTTTGCATATCTGCAGCAAGAAAATTCTGCGAATCATTGCATTCAACGCAGAGCAACTACTCCATCTTGAAGTTTTTCACAATCATTTGCCAGTGATATGACAATGCGAATAGTGGATTATTGAGTTCCATGGTTTGAGGTTAAACTATGTGGAAGTTGATTTGCATAAATGAAAAAATAACTTGGTTTTCTTCCACTGATTTCCGTTCGAAAATCAGTGGAAGAAAACTAAGTTATTTTTCATTTGGCTATTAGATCTTAATCCTGACTTTTTCGTTCAATGTGGTCATTTACAATCTATTTTTGGCTTTGAAAAGTTCAACATGATTATATGACTTTTTTTACTAACTCAGCGTAGTCTTTCATGTAATATAACCTTTTATTTAACGACTGAAAATACGGTGAATAAGCTGGATTTTGGTGGCAAATCTATAAATCATGGTTTCTTAGATTTTCTGAACAGGCTTTTGGTGTGTATGGCATTTAGCATCTCTCAATGTGCTCCACATTTAATAGCATATCTCCGGGTGAAGTGTATGTCACATGCAGTGGGCCAAAGTATGAAATTAGTAAAATTTAGCTCAGATTAAGATGGAGGATTTTTCTAAAACCATTCACATGCGCGAAGTTTTGAATCAACAAAGGAGAATTAAAGAGTCAAAGAATTTCATAAAATAGTTTATCTTTGCATACAGTTTACTACATAACAATTAATATATATTAATCCTTCGGTTAATAAAACATAGTAGTAAATGTATATATACTTATATTACTGCGTCGTTACAATACTGAAAAAATTGGTTCAGAATACAACAGGTTCAGAAAATATGGCATATATTATAACTTCGTCGGTACTACTTGAGAGTATGATAAACACATGCATATTTTTTGGATGTCGAGGAAAACATACTTCTAATGGGCGAATTCTTAAATTATATGCTTTCCTCTTTTTGTCAAGGAAGTTATTGCTCTCTTAAGTTTTAATCACTTTTGTCTCTCTATCCAATCACAATAAATGCTTTAAATATATATAAAAGTTAAATATATAGGATTAAAGAATAAGTGTGAATACAGTGAGGCTCAATCATGATGTGGCCATATTATTATTACTTTAACTAAGTCACGAACTATCCGTCCTAAAGAATATGCATAATAAAATGTTGCCACTTATTAAATATATGGCACAGTCCAAAACCAACAATTATAAGCGTAAGCATCTCATGGAAATATCAGGGCACGCTACCCCCCTTACTTCATTTTCGGGGCCACGCTGGGGAATACAGCACCCGCAGCCTTCAGATCGTTCTGTACAGGCCGACTGTATGATTCTCACTTTCCACTATAAAGGCTGCACAATCGGAGCTCAGATAAAGCCATCAGCAAATGATGAGAGCAACTTTTGAATTTTTCCTCTGCGGCCGTTATCCTTTCTGCAGAAATAAGCCTAATCACTGACAGGTATCGTCTACCTGATGGTCAAGGCTGCGGCCATTGCAGATGTATATTCTCTGCAATCAACTAAACTGTGGGGGTACACAGGCGCAATGTGAACCCGTTTGGCAATAAGAGATATGGCTAGTTTCGTTGTTAGATTACCGGATTTAAATGCGAAACAATGGGTTCGAACCCTGTAGCTTTTGCTTAATGATTAAAGAAAACACTTGACTTAATTATGATCAGGATTTAGTAAATATCGTCATCATTAGGCGATTATGGCTATAACTGTAGTAATTTAGTCTTAAAAAATAATGACAGTGGATATATTTTTTTGAGATTTTAATAGAGATTTGATGTATTTTATTTAAATACTGATGAATCAACCACCAAATAATGCTGGGTGTATCATATTTCCCCAGCTATCTAGTCTGATTGGGGTTTTAGAATATTTGTAAGCAATATTCTGACTACTACATGGCAAACGCTTTATAACATCTATTGAGGACAAAAGGAAAGGTTAAGAAATGGAGAAAAATGGATTTGGTAATGTGAAAGAGAGGTAGGAACCACAGTTTTTCATGAAAAGTATTATTCATATCGTAATGTAAAAAAATTGAAAATAAAAAAATATTTCCTGTTTCCTTTTAAAAAAAAGGAAAAATTTAAAATTTCCTGTTTAAAAAATAGTTTCCTGATTTACGCATGGCATCCGACTATATGAGGGATCAAGGATGCATTACAATAAAACTTAAAAGAAAGACGTAACGCAATCAAACTTCGGGATTTCTCTAGCGAAATGTAATAAATGAAATTTGGTGTCACTGTAACAGAACACTGCCAGTGTAGTCAAAACTGTACTTTTGAAACAATTATCTTGACGTACTTTTGAATGTAGGATTCAATTGACACAAAATACAACATTCGTTGATATTATGAACACATGATTTCATTGAATATGTAATTCGGAATGAAATTGTAAATTAAATATATTTCCACACATTAAAGTTTTACAACCCGGGTTTCATCACGGAGCGACACCATCAGGTACAGAGCTAGTAAAAGATATTTCTTAAAAAGCAATGTCTTACTTGCTCTGTACCTCATGATGTCTCGCAGCGATGAATTCCAACAAATTACTGCCAGTTCTGACTAATTCTGATAGAAATTCGGAAATAAATTCCCAGTTCGAAAATGTTAGAGCAATGGAAACTTTGAGTGTTGGAAATAGTCATGCATAAACCCTAACAACGAATAAAAAAACATTTCCAAACAGTGATCACAATTTTGTATGTAATGATGGTTGGAAATTTGTAATTAAAGCTTCTTAAGTAAAGCTTTTATTGAAAGCTAATGTGTACAAAAAATATAAAATTAGAATTGAAACTCTGTTAAAATGAGATTGTATTCCATTCTGTATCTCTTTCTTTTGTAGTTCATTTTGGCAGATGGATGAGTAAATAGTGTACCATTAGAAGAATGTAACCCATCACAAACATTCGGGAAAATCCACAGAAAAATGAAAACAGAAATGGTAGGGAGGGCAAGTAAGGATTCCCGCTCGCGCGCAGCTGTTAATTACGGTAAAAGGTTGTTGGGATGATATCGTGTCAATTATGCCAACTCATGGTCGAAGTCATCAACTTGGAGAGTGATAAATATCAGCCGGAGCTTCAGGACAAATACGAAGGAATAAAACATGGATTATAATTGTGGACCGAATGAGTCATGCCACAACCAATCTAACGGCGTTCGGCCGATCCCGATTTGTAGCCATGGGAGATTAAATGTCTGCCTGTGTTTAACGTCGGAAAGTTGTATTGAGTTTTACCTTTCGCTTAAATGTTTGAGAGTCACAAATTAGATGGGTACGGCGTAATTACGGTATTACAGCACAAAGGCACAATTTCGTGGGAACATCTTTCCAAACCACCAACATTTCATTTTTCATGTGAAATTGATTAGATATATAAATAGCTTATGCCTGCTTTTCATCCAAAAAATCCCTTTTCATCATCAAAAAATCCCTGTCATTCCTCAAACGTTTACAGCAATGTATATAAAGTAAGTTATCTGATTAGTAATAACTGAATTTAGCATTATATGCAGGCATGTAAACGGTTTCGATTGACTGATTAGTAGTGCATGTGCGGCTCCTTCGTATTATCACTGTATCGTACTACAGCAGGTTCTATTCCCTGCAAAAAACATTTTAAACACCAAGAACCAAATAGACCAAGGTTTAATCGATTAGTAATTGATAAATACCTCGAGAAAAAGGGCTTAACCTCATATAATAACCTCGCTACAAAATTTATTTTGCTATAAATCACACTGATGCATTAAATTCTTACGTATTCTTCTATTTTCGAGTCATTAAATACTATTTCATTACAAGTGGATTCCGATAATCTTCAGATGAATTTCTTTGCCCAAGGGTTTACATTATGATAGTGCAGAGAGATTTAGTAAGAATGTTCTTTAAGCTCTAAGACATAAAACTTGCAAACGCCACACTGTAAGAAAAAAGGTGGACGGTAATAAATAAATCGACTAAATTTTAAGAGTTTCAAGCAATGTCTGTCAATAAGATTGTTTCTTCAATATATACTTATTCATTATCTGTACAACCAGGAGTATTCGTTTAATATTTGATACATAAATCGATTTATTATCATTTGCATTCCGCCAATAATGTCAACGAGCAATTTTTCATGCATCACAGAAAATGTTTCACGTAGATGAATCCACAGAGATGCAAATAAAGTTTCTAGTCACATAAATAAATCCAGAAACGAATACATAGCCTACATCTTAATTCCAATTACGAATGATTAAGGGTCATAAGTTTTGAGACACTTTATTGACCCATTACCCATTCCATATTCCTTTGAAAAATTCTCTTCCGCTAGTAGGTCAACTCGCTTTCCTCGCTTTCACAACACTCGATCATTGGGTATAATTTTATTTCGTCACAATAAAAACAACACAAATTAATTCAGAAGCTCCCAATTACATAAGACCATAGTCCATGTGAATGAATCCAAATCTTTATTATTGATTAATTAGAGAAGTCCACATGACGAAAAAACTTCTAAAAGTGAGAATTTTCTAGGTTAGAGTAACTAGAATCATATTAATTTAGCAGTGGCTTGGTTTAAATGAAATGAATTGATAATATTCTTACTGGCAGGAATGCCTGACTTCTTCAATATAGCAACAACATTTTATTTGAATGCCAGAGATTAGACTTAATGTTAAACATCCAGAAACTCACAGAGAAATGGTGCCTGAAGTAGCATTGGACATAAATAAGTAAATGTGCCGCATCTAGAAGCAGAGACAGATTTAAAGTAAATCTTAAACCAATTTTTTTCCAAGGAAACTCATAATAATGCCTAAAATAAACCACTATAAATGGAGGCGGAAATGGTAAATATCATTTTGCTTTTTAACTGTAGCTAATTAAGTCGTATATAATTGAGATCTCTGATTTCAGTCCGAGTATGGGGTTGGCCACTAACATCTTTTAATGCTACTTGTGATAACTTAAGTTATCTACTTCATTCACAGTCTGTATTAAAAATACATAACTATGACAAATATTCTGTTACTGTAGAGTCGGTTTGCTGATAATTTCTTCAATTATGTAAATCTTACGACAGAGTGGTCAATAATCGTCGCCTCGGAATAATAGTAATGCATGAGATACGCAGTCCTCACGAATAAAAACTAATGAAGAAGCAATGGTGGTGGTTGCAGTACATGCTGCGCGGACAGTTGAGAAATCCATACCAGAACTCCAGTGAACTGGAAAACTTGCGACGCATCTTTTGAGACTCAAAATATTATCTGAAAATGAAATAAACAGTGGTAAAATGCCTTAATGAGTACGAAATCAGTCACGGATTTATTTCAAAACCAGCCCACCAAGATATGCTCAAACGAGATTTATCTTCAACCAAGGATGAAAGTAAATTTAGGTATTCACGTGAGATTGCATTTAGAGATAGTGAGAATTAAAGTCAGGGCAAGATGCCCAGGGAGATGGAAGGAGTGTTGAAAAGAAGTTGAGGGGAAACGGTTAAGGGCCGTGTCGAGGTTTCAAAATTGAGTGTGACGATAGGGGATTGAGGGACTCTCTCTCGTAATCATTCCAACTCCCCTTATTTTTCACGAGGTTAAACGACTTAGGGCTCCCGTTCCCATGAGGAAATGGCATATCCGCTCGAGTGACTGAGGAGACCGGGAGGAAATTCGATTTCCGCCGCAAATGACTCTCGCACATATCGATAATCGATATTCCGTCAATGAGAAGAGAAGTGGCGATGGATGCGTATCACAGCTTCGTTAAACGGGCGATACGGGCTCATGGCGTGTATTAATACTTAGTTCCATTCAAATAAAATGTTCTGCAAACACATTTTTATTTCAGCTATATACACTCTTTCATTGAGCTTCCATAATGGACGCTCTACCTGATAACACGTGCGTGGTGGCGCTATTTATTAAGATAGTTGGTATACAATTTTATTGACACAATTTATTTTTCCAGGCGGAGGAGAAGAAACTTCAGTACAGAGTTCGGACTCATTATGCGACTCTTCCTCTTTTTTAACATTCAATCCTAATCAAAACAAAAACTTTAACAAATTCTTAACCAGTCGAAACAAATAAATAAAAACCTTAATCGCATGAAAATTACATAAACAACGAACCACTATTGGTTAATGCAACTAACAAATAAATTATTTAGTAAAATACATAAAACAAACACATAAATGATAGTTCTCATATTCAAGACAAACAAGAGCGCGGTGTTACAACTTGAAATCTTTAGCAATGGTACTGTGCAAGTTAAATCATTGCGGAAGAAGACAGCCAAACCGTTCCTGATTACACCTTCTATGGAGATATCATAATGATTATTTTGGAGGTCATAAGGAGAAAATAAACAACTATAATTTATTTAAGGTTGAAATTAATTTAATTTATAAAGGTGTAATATAGGCGAAACTAAAAGTTTTTCCTACACATTACCCAATTTTTCCCGCAATGTGATTCTAAAAAAATAGTCATTTCTCGAAACATTACAGTTTTAATTTTTCTTAAATTTATTTAAATCGACTGATTCCTATTCAATAAATCCTTTTATGGTTGGTAAAGTTTAAAGTCATGAAAATGGAGCAATATTCTTCGATACATATTTTGATGGTATGAAGCCAAACTTCATTGCAGCTGAAGTCTAAATGATTACCTGAACATTTTTAGAAGATGATTGGTATGCCATTCATATCATTTATCCAACATCCGCGCATTGCTTGAAATAGACGACATCGTAGGCAATTTGGTTTTTTTTCTGGCTCATTGAGCGACAAATTTTGGAAGATATCTCTGAAAAGGCCCGAAAGTGGGGAAAATGGATTTTTATGGCCGCAAAACTGGCAGTTTAATACAAGAAACGTTTGCTAATGGTATTTATTTTCAAGAGAAATAGTAGCAAATTTAATAGTTTCAGCCTTAACTTTGTAAAACTTCTCCATGGTCAGGAATTAAAAAAAACTGTTTGACGAAACCGGTCGTACAATGAATACTCTCAGTAAGACTTACAAAGTTTTTTTTAAATTCCCGAGCATAAATAGTGCATCCCAGGGTAACGGTTTACTAATTCAGCAAACTGGAGACAAAGCTGAATTATTAGCAATAGTCTGATGCTAATTTCCCCTTTATGCAGATATTTAAATATCCTACACGCCAATTCAACTTCCCTGGAGATGCTAACAATGAATATCATTTAACTGTACAGACAAAAAAAGCCGTATTCTCAGAGAATATTGTATTATAAATAATTTACAGAACATCAGCATTTGATATTTTAAAAAAAATAGAGATCTCATTTCTCAGGCCGAAATCAATGTGATGGAATCACTACTGGTTATCATCTACTTTTTCCGACGAAATAGATATTCCAAAATATCTAAATTTTGTCATAATAATTATGATTTTATTTAAGTACTTGGGAATTCAATGATAAAAATACACCAAAGTTGAATGCGGATAACGAAAGTCTAATCTAGTGGCAATACCCTTCGAAACATCTAATTAGCATATACCACATGTGTGGAAAAAATTATTATTTCTTCTTTCGTCCTTCAATTTGTGTTTCATCTCAAATTAATTATGGCTCGAACTTATTCTGGCCCATTAAACCTCTTTCATTAAAAGTAGCAGATTAAAGCATAGAATTCATGGAAATATTTTTCACCGCAACAGCTGAAATCATTTGCACTATACGCTATTACTTGCAGGAGATTTTAAAAACGTGTCATATTCCTGTAATCACGCTTACACTTAACTTCTGCCACGGTGATATGCCGTCTAAATCCTTACACCTGACCTGTCTCCTTTTTGAAAAACTTCCAACGAAAGAAAATTTGCCATTTGAACTCAACCAGGAAAAATGCAAACTTGAAGCTTTCACGTGGAGGAAGGACGTCATAATAAACAAGATAAATATTTGTGACTTCCACAATTTATTGAACACTAGCGACCGGTTTCGGCTGTGACGCCATCACCGGATGATGGGGTGACAGCCGAAACCTGTCGCTAGTGTTCAATAAATTGCGGAAATCACAAATTTTTATCTTGTTTATTCAATCGGAAAAGACTCAACGTAGTCACCCTTGTTTATATCAACCGCCGCATACATTCGTTGAGTCTTAAAGAGATATTGCAAAGTGATATCAAGAGGGGTCATGATATCTTTGTAAAGTTTCTTAACTTAACTGATCATGGCAAAGTAGATTTATAAGGAGGGGATGGAGTCATGTGAGAGGGTGTCAGGAGGAATAAAGAGTGAGGGGGAGAGAGTTTAAAATAATGGTTAGACGTTGGGTAGGGAGTATTTAAGAATATGAAGACCCTACACGGCTTCCTCCACTCAAACTGTCTGCCGCAACCCCTTCTGTCCCACGCCCTTACCAGTTCCCTTACCCTGAGCTCCTTATCTCAAGAGGTCCTCGTTCCCCTTAAACGCTCCGATTCGCTGATCTCGGCGACTTCCCTCCCCAAGAGAATACGAAGTCAAGCAAACGAAGGCGGTACTCTTACTTGCCGGCTGCAATTAAAATACGACAAGCGCTTCCACAACATTGGAATTTTTGGAACATAATTTCTTCAACGCTTAAAGTATGACAAGCATAATTATTCCAACACGTTTATAGTTGTCTGTTAGAATAAAAAGAAAAAAAGACTGCCAGCACAAATGTTATATATGATTCAGTGCATGAATATTTTCAGCGTTCAAAAAATTATGAGACTTAAAATTAATTTTACATTTAAAATTTATGAAAAGTACTTAACTTTTACTGTATTAAAGTACTTAAAATAAAAAGGACTTGGCTGAGAAAGTCGGCGTTATTTCTTAAAAATAAAAAAAGTTCATTTGTAAATGATATTCATCGAAGAAAAAAATATTCATTTCCTAATGGAATATGTACCGGCATATGCCAATTGGTGTATAACTTCTTACTACAGTTTATAATTGTAAATATGTTAATCTTATATGTGTTTAAGGCATAACAAAATATTTAATTTTCTACCGTAAAGGGCCCTCCTTACATATTTCTATGATAGACGTAAATATGCATACTAATAATATCTGACTTTTCGTGCAGTTCTACTGGTGGCAAAATAAGTATTAGGATCCATACATAGTCCTCTTCCATACAAGTACAAGCATATACATCAATACATCATACATTTTAATCAATATCATACAGGATAAACACGATAGCAATTTATGGTATACCTATATTGAGGGCTCTTATATTTTATCTCGTCCTGTTCTCCGTATAAATTTATTCTCTCTCAAAGGGCGGCCTACCCATCTATACCATGTATTCTTGTTTTGGCTTATGATTATTCCTTTCTTAATCCTTTGTAAACTTCCTATTTCTGATTATATCCGTCCGTTCGTGTTTGAAAGATTCTATGTCTTTCTGTTCCTGCTTGCCAGCGATCCAATACTCTGGGAAATATAGTGCAATACTCCACACTCATATTATTACAGGTACTGCTCCCTTATGAGAGTCATATTTTCTTAGAATAAACCCAGCATTTTTCAGCCTGAGTGCTTTCTTTGAGCTAAACGTCTCTTTATGCCCGCAGTATTTCCTCCAGCCTATTATGCGCAGCTTCCTGGGAGGTGAAGGATTCTTCTAGCTAGGAAAAACTGCGCTTGAAAGCATTAGTTTGGATAGTTGAGCCATCCATTTTAAACACTAGAACTATTGGAAAGCTGGAACAAAATAGGGCAAAGATTTTTGAAACCTGCTGCTGGAATGGACCTGAATGCTTTAATCAAATGAGTAGATCGGAGGAAGAGCGTATAAAAATGAGAGGAGAAAAATACTAGGGATGATAAAAGGGATTACAATGCCCAGATAAATAGACCAGGTTTTATAAGACGTAGATGGAACAATAAAAATCTCCAAGAGGGAGACCGAGGAATAAAAATGTAGGCTAGCTAATAAATGACGTGAATCAGTAGAGATACAAAGACAATAATCATGACTTACCAAGGAGAGTTGCACTCGACCGATCTTTGGATTAAATTACAAATAATCATTATGATACATTAGTTACAGAATTTTCAACCAATAGAGTAAAGCTTGTTTGATACGCAGCACATAACTTTGCAATCTCATTTACATGTACACGTGCATTTCAGATTGCGCCTAGTAGAGTGGTGAACTGCTATAACGGATGCGGGAATGCATGAGCGCTGGATGGAAAAATAGCCCCTGCTCTAATTCAATAGTTCTTGCACACCAAATTGAGAAAAATTTTCAGATTTTAATTTGCGAATTCGGGCCTCGTATAAATGGGCTTAAACATTTCCAGTATTAAAATAACTTGCATGTAAAATAGCTTGGGTGAAACCGATTAAGAAAAAATTGCGATAATAGCTGACAACTAAAAATTGAGAGCATCCGTATTTTAAAAAAAATTCATGTTTTTTGTTTGGTTGTATCAAAATATTAGTTATTGTTTCTCTCTATAAAGTTTCTAAACGTAAAATTTCACCCGAGGAAAAATTATCAACAAATTTTATACTGAAGTTCTAAGACCAATGTTACAGAATATACAGATCGACTATATAATAAGCTGTCTAACTTAAGAGGGATACAGAGGCTCTATAAATAGCTTTTCTTTAGAAAAATTCAATTTTCGAGATACACAAGAAAGTAAGTAAGGTACTCGTCACTCACTGTTTCCATCGACGTAAATAGGAGTCCAGGCCACTTGAGTCCTCCCGACTCTCCCATGATGCAGCAGGAGCGCTAAAACGGCAAAAAAGGCCAAATTCATCTCTTTCCAGACGACCATTGCTGCTTTTTCTTGATTTCCTCTTGCTTTTCAATAAGCAAGAAAGGCGCCAACAGATTCAAACACTCACAGAAAAGTCAGACTGCAGCAAACACACAAGCTAACTGGTGTGAAGAGAAAGAGAACATCACTTGAACACCACAACTCCACCCACGCAACTCTGGATCTTACAAGAGACCCACTTGAATATCTGACAAACTTCACGACTAAATCCATGGAGAATGTATCAAGCATAAAAGGCTCGCTCTCCTTCACACTTCAAATCACAAGAAATAACACGGCAGGGTAAACCGAGAGTAATGAACGGAAACGTTTCCTTTAGGCTACATAAAACTTTCACTAGTTATGCAAACAAACATTACGTATCTGTATTGAGATGATGCATTATCTCGGTACTACCGCATAAAGAATCAGTGGCAAGTAGTTGAACTCACTAAAGCCGAAATTCTTACATCCCCTCACTAGTCTGAAGGTGTTCAAGTTCCTTGACCTTATGACCTCAGAAGTTCATGCTATGGTTATTAGAAGTTAGCAGAAGTAACGTATCATCAAATGGAAGAGTAAATTTACAACTTGATATCCACTATTTCAAACAGCATCAAATAGCAGCTTATATCAATTATATGTTGCCAGACTGTCTTCTCCGTGAAGCAATATCAACGACAGACTTGCATAAAATTTTCAACGCACACCACTCGTCTGTCTTTTTTATTTTATCCACTAAATAAAAGAGTAGGGCTAATATTGCGGAAAGAGGGAACGATATTGTTGAAATTCAGTTTCTGATTCCATTTCAATATCCTAACCAGCTAGTCAGGGGAGTCACTTCCAGTCTCTGATCAACTGCCTGCAACAGTGTTATAGTTAAACTCTCGATTGGTGAATTTGGAAATATTATTTCTGCAAATCCTTTCCTTCTAAGAGTGTTGAGTAACGTCATGGAACTCGCAGTTTGATTCTCAAGTAAAAGGTGTCGCCTTCGAATGACTATTATTTCCCGAAACGATGCTCACCTAATATTCCCTCTGCCCTCTCCCTAGCTCCCTCTCCGGCATATCGTAACAGATTTTACGTAATATCATCATCAGATGAATCTCCCCATCCACGGTCGGGCTACTAAGATCCCTCACTCACGGAAAGAAAACACCCGCCAAAATTTATCTTATTACCAGCATGCGTAGGCGGAATGAAAGATTATTGGAAAATATCTAATACCGTTAACATTCAGTTAAACGTTTTGCAAGAGTACATAGAGTGAAACTGAAGACTGGAAAATGATGATTAGTACCAATTTACTCTGCTACTCGTTTCCTAACTTCATAACCGTAATATCGCTACATGTGGCATTCGTCTAGTAGTGAAAGCACCGAAAATGAATACTAATAGATTGTCCATTATACTAGAATATAGGGTTGTACACAAACAGTTGAATATACAAATGGCTGTTTACCTCATGATACATTGCTATAATTCTGTATTTGTACTAATGCGAAATAAAACACTGCATCTCACTGCTAAATAAATAAATTACAAATTGTCCCCTGATTACTAGAACGCTGGTTTTCTTTGCACATTTCCTTTCCTTTTAAAAGTGCACGTTTTAACATAATTTAACGAGTCATCTAAGACCACTCATATATACTAAAGATTTCTCTTCAGTTAACTGAGCTTCAGCACCAACATACAGTACGATATAAAAATGAAAAATCCTCGTCGCTCCGTTCTTCACTTCAAATTATTCTCACCATGAAACGCGAGCACGTGTTTGTTCCTACTGCCCATTCAATGGGTTATATATTTTCACACGTCTTATAAACTATCATGTGGAGAAAATATCCTTTTCCTACAACAAAATGCAGAAACTAGCACTTCGTGGACTCTCGAGTAATCCGGCTGAGTCACACTCAGTCACTCAATCCTTCCAGCTGATATAATCCTCGGCGTTCCGGGGCGTATCACAGAGAAGGATAGTGTTAGTAAGAGGCAACTCCCAGAGAGGAACGGAAACGACTCATGAGATGAATCCAGCGGTGACAAAACGGCCCATCCGAAGGTCGAGGGCCTGTCTCACTTCCGGCGACAAAGGCAACTGCGACCCAGGGGCTGTTAGAGGAACCGACGTCAGCTGAATGACTTCCCCGGGAGCGAGGCGCGTCACTCGCCGAGATCCTTCCCGGCGTCTCTCCTGCTCCGAATTGACGACGCTACGACGATGACGAAGATGTCGCGTCTGCAGAGAGAGGGAGAGAAGAAGAGAGTGACGGAATTAGTCACGCGACGAAGAGAGGGAGAGGAAATGAGATTGGAAAGTGGAGGAAGACGGAGGGGAAGTGAGAGGGCGGAGAAATAAAGCGATGGGCTTTAAAGGGAAGCAGGTGTGATTGGCGGGAGAAGTCTGAGAGCAGCCACCGCGGCGATATCCTGTGGAGATAAACGTCTAACACTGCCTCTTCCCTCAGGAGGTCATTACAAGTCCTTCAGATTCTTTTGCTTGCGCTCATATTTCTATAAAATGAAAAGGAATTCAAAGAGTACAATTATAGAGAGCCTAAAAGACTTTATTTCCGCTGTAAGTTTGACCTGCAAATACTGATACCTTTATTAAATAGCCCTTTAAAGAAGTGGTGCAATTACTCTTTCTAGATTGAAATTTGGTGCATCTAAAAGTAAACGCATTTAATAGCCCATAGGGTTGCTATTTTTTGTCATGAGAAAAATTAAACTATTCGCTTTAACTGTGTAGAACTTTGCCAGGATTTATTTATTTGCTTATCGGGCAAAGCAAATAAAAATTCGTCAGATCTTATTTGAAAAAATACAACAAAACAACAACATAATTTTAAAACAACGAAATAATGTTTAAAAACACAAAAAAGATTGCTATCTCATTATCTGTCATACAAATGTATGCATTTATATTTTATATCTTCCCAAAACATCCATTAAGTAAGTTTCACACTGTGGGACCTCCACTGCAACGGCACTGCGCGATTTTAATGAGTAAGAACGTAAGCAAGATTAAATCTAACGAATCTTACAACCGTTACGAAGGTTTCCGCGGTTTTACTGTTTATTGGTATTTTTCGGGTCCTCCCCGCGTTGCACCATTTTTCTGAACAACTGCTTCGCCGAATTCCAGTCGGCGAAACGGTCGTCCAGAAAAATTGTGCAACACGGGAAGAACCCGAAAAATACCAATGAACAAGATCTAACAACTGTTTAACAATACAAAAAATACACCTTTAACACTAGAATTCCAAGAGATTCAAATCACAACTTTGTCGTGGCACCAAATTCATCTGTCATTATGCATGACTGTAATGATGTAATATCTGTAATTATGTATGACTGAGCCGAAAGAAGAGCAACTGTGCGTAATAAGTTGTTACCCACTCATCTGCACCCTCCAATACTTTCCCCTCCCTCTTCTTGCTTGCTTATCCGGTTCCCCTCTCGTTCCCAGCGCTCTTCTCGTAGGGGCTGGCCCATTAGTCAGCGGCCGCTGACGTGGTGTCGTTCCAGCGAATATATTAAGACATATGAGTAGGGTACTATTTCCCTAGCTCACAGAAAAAAATAATTTGTGATCAATGTGGAAGAACTAGACGCCTTCATCGTGGTTTTGTATGGCAGAGGGGTGTCAGGAGCAAACGCCTGAATAGCGTGAGGAATTTAAACTGGAATATACCTTTTTGTAAGTAGGTGATTCTAGATATAAAGTCGCCGATATTTTACGACAGTTGAGACTTAATGAGAATCAACCCACTTGGCCTCTTTGCGGACTGACAAATTTGCTTTCATTTCATCAACAAGGATGGAATCATAGACAATTTAGGTTAAAAGAATAATGTATGTATGGTGTTTAGTATCTCTTCGAAATAACTATGTAAAAACGGTCTCCAAAATTGTATTATATTTAATATCACATTCAAATCTATTGAAAAACCTTGATTTATAATCTAAACCTTGTTTTAATAATTTTCCTGTGAGAGACAAAAAAAACCAAACTCTTAATTCTTACTCAATTCTTACTCAATTTAAACTCTTAAAAATTTTAGAATGGAAGAGACTTTTGTGAGAATTCTGAAATAAATGAGAAACAGACAGGGAGATTAGGATGATAATGAAGAGGAAAAGACCACATGAGAAGCAATAAAAATGTTTAAAATTTAATTGTTGCACATAAGATTTTTTAGTTGTATAGATAGTTTTCATACTGGTAATAGAAATGAGTGAACGTGTTTAGGTGAGACACACAGAACTACAATTATTTTTAGGATTATTAGGTGGTAGGGACTGTAGGTAGCTGAAGAAAAAAGACAAACATCATCGTAAAAGCCGGAGTCAAAGATTGAGAACTAAGAGAAACGGAGAGATAGGAAGAGCGAAGGGCGAGAAAAGACGTGAACGGGAAGGAATTTGTATGAGTAATTAGATTTCTAAATAAAAGATGAGAGGGACTTTTAAAGATTGGGGGAGGGTCATTTAAAGCGTCCAACGATCAAGGGGATACACTCCAGTTAGTCATTCTCAAGCATATATTTTCTATTTCATCCTCCACTCATCCCTACCAACAAACCTCGCTTCTCATTTCCGCTGGGCGCTCGGATCACCACCATACTCTTCTCATATCCGTTCCATCCATTCTCTCTCCTTCATTATGATTCTATCACTTCTAATTCAATGCCAACTTTTCTCTCTTCCAGCAACTTATCACAGCTTCTCCTCAAGCAAACGCTTTGTATCGCATATACTCGGGCGGTCGAGGACCTACTGTTTTTAAGAGCGTAGGGGATGAATGAGAATGAGACCTTACTTTTTATGGGAATGGATCCTACCGAGCCACTGATAGCAATTCAATAACTTTTAAAAGATTTGGTTATAAAATATGAGAGTTCAGCCTCTGCCTGGATAAAAACAACGTGAAATTTTAAAAACGGTTTAAGTTTCAGCAACAAAGATTTTTTTCTATTCGAGATTATTTTTAACGTCTCCGCAGAGAAGCTTTGATCTGAAATATTTGTTACCCAACCAGATCCACGGAGGACCTCAAGTTACCAAGATTAGATTTCTTACCTTACAATGGGTATCGTAAAGACGAGTAATTTATTTCAATTGTGCCGCGGGTTGTATCAGCATCCACTTACTCGTTAGACTTGTAAACCCACTTTCTAGTCCTGAATGCTTTCAAGTGAGAAGCTGTGAACTAATATATTTCATGCCATAACATTTAAAGTACAGGTTGTTTGTTCTTATTCTCTTGAATTGGGTTACACACTTTTCACTGCCGCTATATCCGATTCAACGCTTTATTTTACCAACCGACCTAGGTTTTGACGTATTATTTTCCGATGCAGTAACTTCTTTTACTTGGAAGAATATAATACCGATTTACACCGAGTGACGCCTTACCGGGTTAGTGTCCTATATTCTTAATATTAATCCATCAGGTAAGGTGTATCCTGTTTTCAAGTTATGAATTAAACATCGGGTGGCGGGGCAGAAATGAGAATATTGCATAGAGAACAATACATAAGTTTATCTCTAGTTGTTCGACTCCCTTTCCCAATTCTTCGGTCATTAATCCTTTGTGTTTATGTTCCTTGTTCCATGAAAATTCGATATTGCGGCTGGTAGAAAGACTACCACGGAAGCAAAATGAGTTTGCAATCATTCTGAAAGACAAAACCTCTTATCACTTAGTAAACAACCGCAACAACGGTTCCACGGATCTAAGCATTGGATGCTAAATTTACCAGTGGCAAGAGATTTCTGGAAGTTTAAAGAAATAAATTTAGTTCTTTTACTTCTCGGAAAATGGTAAAAAATAGTTCGCGGGGCTTATGAATTGAGGAAAATGTTTCCTATTCCTTGTGACCTTGGCAAGACTATTTTTTTCAATGACAAGTAGGGGAAGGTACATATTTTTTTAACAAGAAAATCTCCGGACGATATCCCTGTATGCTAGAATATATAGATATCTATAAATAACAATTAACCATTCCCTGACCATAGTTACAAGGGTTGAGTGGTATTCTATGGTTCCCTTAATAGTATTTAATACGTGACACTATCACGTGACAGTCCTCTACACTGAGGTCAGTCGTGTTTTGCAGATTCCTTACTGAACAATAGGCATTGCGCGGGCTACCATTCGTCTCTCTCCCATCCTTTGACCTATCTAGCATGAGAGGCCCTATCAGGAAAATCGGTCCTACCAGCTTCAGCTCCAAGGGGGATGTGTTTGAACCACTGGAGATAATCTCGACCACGTAACTAAGGAGTCACGTGGTACAACAACGAAGGGTTCGAGAATTTGGTGCATTTGAACCATTTGTAAAAATCTCACGCAACCTTCTCAACCGAGTATTTCTCGCAGTAAATTGTTAATGGATTTTTATATACCGATCAGAGACATAATAAACTACGTATTAGACGCTTAAGATATCCAAAATCTCAGTGAGTGAAACTCACCAAAATCTCAAACCGTTCGTTGTTGTAGCACGTGACTCATTAGTTACGTGATAGAGATCATCCCTAGCGGTTCAAACACACAAGCACAGGGGTCATCGAAGCACACAAGCACTTCCACCAGGACAAATTTATGGTCCTCGGGAATAGAAACCATTTCCTACGCCCTTAAAAAAGGTAAAGCCTCGCTCCATTTCGCAGCTACATGAATTCATCACTCACGTCTTCCATTCAAATATCTAACAAGAGTTATCTTGGTCACGTCTAAAGTCTATTCAATCGGAATCGAATATCGTTCTACAAATTACGCACACATCCAAAAAACAGTCAATGATGCTTCCCTGATCATGTGACTGCATTTCCTGCGATTCATCAAATTAACAAGGATAAATTTAATGATCTACCAATACAGAATACAGCTATGGGTATTTCTCTCTTGAATTTGAAGGCTGATTATGCATCGAGATGTGCATTTTTAACAAATCATTGATCTTGCACAGCAGAAAGATTTAAAATTTGCTACAGATGAAGAATTGTTCTCCAAAAAATCGGCGACTATCCTTTCACGGATGATATTATTTCACAAAAATATCAACTTTTTCAATTTCCTCGGCAATATTGCGTAGACGAAATACAAGGCCAGACAGATGGATGGAAAAGAAAGAATATTAAAACTGAAAGATCACGACTTGTTATCACAGCGCTCGACAATGAATTTGATGATACATAACTATGAACCGATATCATCAATCCTTTTTTATGATAAGCAAATGACATTAAAATGAATTTTCAAGTTTTCCGAAGAGTCACCACCATTTACATAGGACGTATTAAGTGGCTGAACAAGAGAAAGTTATATTTTTAACAATGCTCGTGAAAAACTACATGTGGAAATAAAACTGATAACAAAATAGTGCAATTCATTAGGTTTAACTTTTAAGTACAATTTAAAAACTAGAAAATGAATTTCGTCTAATCTATTACACGTCAACTAAAGAAAAACGGTAAGAAACTCGGAATTCGCGACCCTTAGCCGTGAAACCTCAAGTGTTGGGCAGGCATTGCCCAATGACAAATGCAGGATATTTGCTTTAACATCCTATAATTTGTTCCCAACGATGAGACAATGCATTTCATAAATGAAGGAATATAATATCATAAATATACATACACCACACACATATAAATATGCACATAAAGATTACCACAAACAAGTAGTTTATCCTGTATCTGACAGCATGAACACTTAACACTCTTATCCGGTTGCTTTTTACTCGTCTTTGATTGCTATCGAAATTGCGCAATGCATATATTGCCCTGTATATTTTTAAATAGATATTCATCCACAGCGCAGCATTAAACTTCTTAAAATTCCTTTTATATCTAAGGTTTCAGATCTACCTTTAAGTATATGGAGCTTGTGCCCTCTTTCACGGTGGCTACACTCCGAGAATTCTCCCAAAAAACCCGTTTCAGACCAGAGGCCGTAAACAGTTTAACTTATGAGGGCCCACAGGAAAGCCACCGAGCAAAACGAAGGGAGATTGGAGCATACATAAGACGGTAACGACGTACCCTTTGTTTATCCGCTCGCAAGAATCGAGGGCTGGGAGGGAGGATGGAAAGTTTGATCCAGATGGTGGGAGGAATATCAACCGGTTTCTGGCCGAGCTAAAGAAGGAGATGGTTTGGGGCGCGCTTTCGCTGCGTATTTTCTCGGATGGTTCAGATCGTTGTCTCCCATATCCACTGTCCTGGAATTCATCCTGTAGGACCTCCTGGGCTCATTTCCTCTTCGCGGTAAAACGCTTTGGGTGCCAAATACATTGCGGAAGGGACAAGGAATGGATTGTTTCGCAAAGCATCCGAACAAAATTACAGGGACCAGTTTTTGAAGATGCTTTTATTCGCTGATCCCAAAAATATATATAGAGAAATTCCTTGTATTATTTTCCTTCATATTGCTTATTACTCAAAATTTATAAAAGGAGAGCAATAATTGACACAGTGATGCATCAAGAGACCGAAGTACTGTCTTTGGCCAGAAGAATGGGAAGAATCGTAGTATCAGGGTAAATGGTGAAGTAAATAAAACAGCTTGTGATCGTGTGCACATTGGCTGAATGATTGTGAAAGATGGGAGGGAATGAAGAAGGAATAAGCGTGGAAATTCTAGGATGAAGATTGTTGGAAAAATATATAATCGTTCAAGGAATCAACTTTCGAAGCATATTGAAGCGTACTCCTTCCCACTTCATTGCATGGTAATTAATCATATGTATGCCAGGAGTTAGCTTGATGCAGACATACTCTGTCGGGCGTTTGCGGTAAAAGTAGGTGATAAAGTTACAAGAGAGTGAAATATGAAACGAATATGTAGCGGATGTTCAGATAATGAGCCCAAGCAAAAATTAATGTGCTACACTGATTTGGGCATGTATAGAAAATTAACGATAGTAGAATAACGAATTAGATTTATAATACACTGAGGAATGACACAAGAAGGAATAGCAGAGAGACATATTCTTATATATGATTTGGTTCTATCCCGGCGTATTATTATATTGAAGTTTTCACGGGTTTTCCCCCATTTTAGGTAGCTGGTTGCCTCACCCTGTATAGCCGTGGCCTTATCGATGTACTCCCAGTGTAGTTACTTCTACGGAGAGAAAAAACATCGCTTTGCACGTCAGAACTCCGCATATAGAGGGGGAGGCTTCTCAGTGGCCTCGTTGACCTCCTAAGATGCCGGAACAATAACATCATGCCACAATTCGCCCAGATCCACATGGCAGTGGAGTCGCCAGCTGCGAACCGAATCAGACTGAGGGCCAGAGCTGCATTAGTCCAGGATCAAATCGACCACAAGAGGAGGGTCCAGGATGAAAATGCCCAGAAGCTGAAGTCTTAATCTGCGCCTTATGGCCTTGCTCTCTCCCCAAGACTGGGTGTACATCGACAAGACCACGACTATGCAGAGTGAGGCCAAGAGCTACCTAACCTGGTGAAAAAACCCGTGAAGACTACATAACAACATATTCTTGTATGAATAGGTTAATGGATGGCTGTAGAAGTAGTATCTATGAAAATTAGGATTACTACAATTTTGCGCAACAAGAAGTCACGTGAGAAACAATGTATAACAGTGGGAAACGCGGGGTAAGTAGAACTGTATAAGGGCATTGAGAAAGATTTTATTGAATGAGAAATAGTCTCCTATAACGTCCATCAATCAATTTTCCAGCTCCACCTGGTCAATTGTTATTTATCACACAATGAATAATTTTTAGAAAGATAATCATTAAGAATTAGTAAAATTATATCATCAATGTAAAACCAATATTTACCAACCAATTGAACCAAAACTTAATATTTTATTTCAGTAACTAATCCAAATTAAATTATCGTTAATCTTAGTGAAAGTGAATGCTCTCTGTCAGTCTACCAAATGAAACATGGAACATCGGTCGGTCGAAAGGCAGCTAATTAAAATTAAAGCAGCATTATCCTAGAGGTACATTAAACGCTTCTCAACTCTAGTTTAACGCTTCAGATTAACCAGAATATTGCGTCCTTCCCTACCAAGAGGCCTTATATGACCCACGAACTGCTCCTCTCGTGCAATCGGAGAGACATTCACTTGAGCCAAAGAACGAACCTTATTCCACGGTGTTAGAAGGTCATATGCGAAGTATTTACTCAAGTGCCTCGTTCTGTTATTGAGATTACGTCATCAACAGGTTGGAAAGGAGAAGCTTTCAACCAGCGTAATTCTCCTGTTTCTTCAAAGTTAAGCCATAGATGGCGGGCTGGTGCCACCGCTTTTTATGTATGTTGAATGAACTAAGTTAGGAAAAAGAAGTAGAAGACGGCTTTTGCTCCAATTTTTCTACTCTTTGTTCGTTATCATAGACATAGAGTGCAGCTAAGCCTGCGTAAATAGTTTAGAAATCCAAGTTTTTTATTCATTCTGCACATTTACCTTACATTTGATAAACCAGGAGCGTAGACGGGAGATCTTTTGATTCGTGCCAATCCTAGAGAGTGCTAGAATGAATATGAAAGATGTCAATACGTTACTCGCAGACATTCTGAAATGCTACTTAAGAGCGCAGAAATATCAAATTAAAGCTTACGAGTGGTTTTGATGCATAATTTTTGGTTTCATATAAATGATAATGGCCATGATGGTAGGAGACATTATGATCCACATTTTTACGAACATATAGTAATATTTGCAAACCCAAGGTTAACATATGCATAGAATATTTAAATTATACCGTATAATACTGTAATTAATTAGGTTATAGTTAGTGAAATTTTAATAATTATTGTATTTACATGCAATAAAGTGGACAGGCAGTTTTCGGAAATGATAGTAACTAGGAAATTTAATTTGGACAAGAATAACACCACATTTAGAGAGCAGCCACGGATCTAAAAACACATAGTCAAAACCTCACACAGCTAAAGCAAGAGAAAAAGTAAGCGAAACTACTCACAGATTAATTTGAAAAAAAGGAACATGCATTGAGTGAGGGAAGCTGAATTGAATGAACATGAATTGAGTACTTGGCACAATGGTCATTATAGTTGCAAAATTAATAGGAAAGATATTTGAAATTCATGCATAACAAAAAAAAATAACAACTCGACCTGAGGATGATTGAATATGCGCATTCAAGATTATCTGGTATAGAATAGAAGAGGCAGATCGTAGTAAGATATAAATAGATGTTGATAAGGTGATGGATAACGAAAAGGAATAGGTAGTGCGAAAGAAAAAGATAAAACCACTGACGCACATATTACAATAAAGAATAGTGGCAGCACGTATTTTTGCTACAGAAAAACTCGACGACATCTTAGAAGCAGAGCAAATGAGAGCAAAATATTCATAAGACCCAGAGAGCAATGGACGAGTCGAGCACCGAAACTAAGAGCAATACAAAGAGCTTTACTTGCTGGAAAATCAAAGGTATTTGCATTCTTGAATAGGACATTTTAGATTTAACTTTTACGCTTGTCCGAAACAACCTAGTTTCACCATCCTTCAAATGTAGATATTAACATACTGATAAATGCTGCAACAGAACTCGGGTGCCATATATTATGTGAATCGCACAAAATGTAAGGAACAAATTACCTTAACCCAGCCTAAATCATTTCTATAATTATTGGCATGGTAAAGTAAATTAAGTCCATTTAAGTAGTACTTGGACACTAAAAAATAAAGAGGAAAGGAGAGTTATCGTTTTTTATAGCAAAGATTTTAACATTGAGCATTGTTCAATGCAATGTTAAGGGCTCTATGAGAACGGTTACGGGAAGAAGCAATAGTGCAGTGATTAACTTGACGGCGGTCTATTTGTAGCAACATAGTGAGCATATAGGCAGCAGTGTATTTATAGATCTACCGTCATCGTTTCAAAAAGAATCTGGAAAATGCCTTCAAGGGTTAAAGGAACGATCCGATCTAAGACAAAACGGGAGATGGACCTAAATAAGGGAAGAGAGAAATGACAGTACTCTCAATGAGGTCAAATTAATAGGAACTGAGCTTAAATATATTAATTGGAATACTTATGGCAAAAGTAGGAGTGAAGGAAGGGGAGACGCATAAACTGAACACGTTTAACTTGGGGTTGAGGAGACGTAATAGGATTGCTTACTCCAACCTAATTTAGATAAAATATAAAAACGGTAGAGAAACTCTCAATAGTCAGAAAACTCCTTATCTAGACGAAAGCAATGTTTTTACCCAGACGGGCAGAGTGCTCAGAGCGACAGATTTTTGGGACAAAACAGGGACGCGACGGCAAGAATACTGGCTCCTGGCGGGTTTACTAAACAGGGGTAGGTTAAAGCATTTAAAGATAAGCGGAGAGCTTTTGCCGAATCTCCGAGGAAAAGAAGAAGAGATAAGAACTGGGACACGCAGAAAAAATAGGGAGCCAGTTGATAAACAAGAAGAAGAATGGGATAATATACCTATCCCTTTGGAAAAATCTAGAATGGTGTAGGGAAGATGCTGGCACGAGGAACGCAACAACAAATTAATTTGAACCAGACATATTAACATAGACACTATCGTAGTAGAATGTCGTGAAGTCACTAGCTTTACTACGTGAATATACAGTCAGGGAACGGTAATTGGTAAGTTTTTTCTTGGGAGGTGAAGAATAACATTCTGCTTGTGCCACTTGCAACAGGTAAGTAGGCTGGCAGGATAGGATGGCTTGAGAATCTAGAAAGGGCGGAGGGATTGAAATATTACTCCCGCCTTTACTTGCCATACAAACCATTCTTTTTGGGAATGATGATGATATGATTGTAATATTCTGGCGCACTTAAGCGATTCAAAAAATAAACTGTATTCGTAAGTCTTGTGGTTATAACGTTGAATTAAAGGTGAAAAAACCACATTGTCCTTCATTAAAAAGAAACTGACACATTTACAAAAATTTGATTGCGCAATGCAATTTAAACAATTTTGACTTTAAATATATCTTCCATTGGTGCTGATATCGCCGCACTATTCCCTCGTCACATGCTTCGTAATCCCCCCTTCACTTTAAGCCGCTCTGTATTCCTACAATTATAGCTGATCGATTTACAAACGAAAGCCATTCATTTTTTTAATTTAAGGAGAACTACCAATAATGGCAGGTCTAGAGAGAAAGGTCTCTCTGATAAACTTATTATCCTTATAATATCCCCACTAATATGGCCTTTTTTCCATCTTTTCAGGTTTTTCACCTTCTACTTATACGCTCAACCTTCCTTTTTGACACATAATAATGTCATTGCATTGGTTATCAATAATTCACCTTCATTTTTTTATTTCCCGCGCTAATTTACAATTGAGATTTTCATATGTTGCAATCCTGGCTTTGACGGAAGAACAACGCCTTAGGGCCAGTAAATTTAACAATGAGCCAAATATAAACTATTCATTTTCTTTATCAACTTATACAGTTTTGTTCGAAAAAAATAAACGCTTTTTTGTTAACCTCTGATTTATCATAGATAATTAGTACGCTGAATTGGATAATAATGCTGTTTTTTTTCGTATTTACTGTATTATCTAGAGTTTATTTGTCATAATCTCTACGAAATTAATTCCAACTGTTTTCGATTCTCTTTTCACCAGCCTATGGATTTAGCTTACAGCGAGAATGAATTTCAAATAGGAATAAGTTATTTTTCTAAAAAATGGCACACTATTACTGATAATATATATATGGAGTAGAATTGATTTCGTCATTGATAATAAATGCCAATGAACGAAGGAACAAGTTACCTTTACTTGTGAAAACAAAGCTATCTTTATTTGTGTTCCATTATCATAAATATATGTAACTATTGAGAACTTTGATTTTCCACTTAAAACAGTTAAAACACAGAGATAACCGAACTAAAAATTCATCAATCTCACTGAGGATGACCGATAGAGAGTGGGGAGTAAATAAGTTCAAAAAAAGATAAATAAGGAAGTAAAGCTTAAGCGAAAGATAGTAATAAATAGAGCGGTCAAGGGGATAAGCATCGAATATAGAGCATGGGAATAGCAAAATTTTGGCAAATTTTTTTAGAGCTATTGTAGTCTCATAGCACTGATTTTAATTAAATTTGGACTCTACTACTTCATTGGGACGTCACCAAGGTCAATGCAAGACAAGGTAAGTAGTAGTGGAATATCACAATTAGAGCCACATATACATTAACAGGAATCAAATAGTCCGGGTAATATTTTATTTCTACTTCGGAGGTACTGGTACTGAGAGTACCGATACTCAGACAGCACTGCCATCTTGAGCGTAATTGCCGATTGCTACGATAAAAAACATGAATGATGGTAATGTGTGAAACTAGAGTATGCTGAATGATACAGATATTAACTAGGAATATAAAATCAATATTACGACAGATTGTAAAGCATTTTGCATAAGGTAATGCATTTCTGAAAAATTACAACGATAATCCGCCTTAGAAACAGCATGTGCGTGCCCATTGTCAGTCAGAAAAAGTATAGTAAACATCCATAAGATTTTATGACAAGAACCAGCATTCGACTGGTGACTTCAGAATTAATTTCAAAAAAAAATTATTTTGAGTGCAATGCTGGACACTAAATGCTAAACGATCTCAGTGGGGTAAAAAGTACCAACACCAAAATGCCAAATGTCAAACAGGCTCTGACAGCGAATCCAACTACATTCGTTCTCTTCGGACACCTTGGGTAATGCTGAATATGAGGGGTGGGGCCCGAATATCTGGCGCTGGAAAACCGGATCAATTTGGCTCAGAGAGAAATCTCTGAAAAAACCCTCCTGGTGGTGGGTTTTGTGGATGACTGGTAACCAATCCAAATATAAAGATAGCATATTCAAATGCTTCACGGATAAAAACCACCGAACAAGAATGGATTTAAACATCACAAGAAGGATGGAAGATAGATAAATAAAGATAGCTTTGTTTTCACAAGAAGGATGGAAGTTTAAAATCAATATATTTATAAATGTTGCTCCAAAGATCGAAGAGGGCATGGAAAATAATGAACGAACCCTAAATATTTCACTTGAGTATTTAAATATAAATTAGCCACGATAACAGAGTCAAGAAAGAAACTTATGTGAACTTGTGAATTAAGTGAGTATGTCATGCTATTTAGCGGTGTCAAAGAAAGAAAGCTAGTACGTTGTGGTGTAGCTGTGATAATAGATACAAAATGGCAAATAAGTATAGAGTTTAATTTAGTTGACGGAAGAATTATATCCGTTAGATCAAAGTTTGATAGCGGATACCTAACAATAATTAGTACATACGTGCCTGAAGAGGGAAAAAAGTTAAGACCGTGACCTATTACAATAATTTACAAAAGTACATAACAATAACGAGGAATGATTACATTCTCTTATTGGGAGGAGTTAATGCCAAAATCAGGAAAGTGTTCATCCCAAGATTGATTGGAATTTATGGGGAGGGTTATAAAAACCAAAATGCATCGTATCTAAAAAAATTCGTTATTTACCATTATTTAAAAGTCACGAACACCGTTTTTGCGAAAAAGAGATTAGCAAATTCACGTGGTCCGCAAGAGGTTATCGATTTCTCAATGTTTATGTAATTATTAATTAAAAACTAATACCTTAAATTATTGTTACTCATGTATAAAGAGAGATAAATGTCAGCAGAGACCTTTACTTAGTCAAATCTAATATTCAGATGTGAACAAATTGGAAAAGAACACCTTAACTTTAAAAATGTCAAAAGGACGAAAAAGTCTACAAGGTACATTTATTGCTGGAAGAAAGTATTCGAAACCAATATTATTGAATATTGGTTTGTTCTGTTGCTCTCCTGCTATTTAAAGCGACTCATCATACATTTTGGTTGTCTCATCGTGAATATTTTCACTTTCTGCTCAATCATTTTCGAGACATGACCTCGAGAATGAGTGCTTGCAGCCAAAGTCGTGTCCGCGCTAGAATATACGAAGTCCGCTGCCATGTACCACGTTGTCTTCTCAGGTTTTATCTGAATATTCTGAACATTGAAAAAACATATACCATTAGCTAGCGTTAAAAAGCGTTTTATTTGCTAGGAACAATTTAATTGACATCCTCGAAATTCCTCACCATTAGCAACAAAGCTGTCAGGAAATCTGAATTGGTTGTCAGACACGGCTTTCAACATACATTGTCCTAATTAAATAAATCTTTAAATATATTTTATAGAACTGCTATATCATTTTTTCTCTAGAATATTCGATGTCAATTAATTGCTTCATGCACTTAGTCGCTGTTTTTTCCGATATATTCACTCAACTTCGTCTAATTAAATTATTGCCATTTGGGTCAATCCTTGTCAAATCACCCGATATGAATATAATTTGTTGCTCAACATTTTTTATTTTCCTGATTTTTTTATCATGAGTTCCCTATATGTAGACAGTCACAAAACACTGTTTGAAAAAATTTTATAAACCATAGTATTTTTCTGGCAGCCATTTTTAAAATGGCGGTTGGGCAAATTTTAATGAAAAAAGTTGTTTGCGGAAAGTTTAATTGCCAAGGTATTTTAAAAGATATCAGCATATTTCAAACAACAGTGTGTTTACCATAAAATTAATTTAGGTACACATTTTTTTATTTTTCCATCATGCAAGAGAATTAGTCAACTCTCTGTAAAAACTCGGAAAAAAATTATCAATCGTTACTTTTTAAGACCATAATTTTTTATGAAGGAAACAAGACTCACTAATAATATGTTATATCTGAATTGAATACTTACTTAACTACCTGCAGCATAAGTTTTAGTCCTGAAAATGCACTTCTTTTTATTCTAGAGCTATTTAAAAATGGCCGAAAGCCATTAAAAGTCAATTTTCTCTGGTCAATATCTAAAAAGGGACTGGATTAAAACTAATGAAATGTTTACAAAATGTTCTTTTATACACATAGAAATATCTCACAAAAAAATTATGACTGAGAACCAACTACATTTAGAGTAAAAGAGCAGTGAACTTCAGTAAAAACACTACCCTTCTACACGCTCGTGCAGTGTCAAGTTAGCAATATTTTAGTAAGCAGAGTTGCAAGTGAATGGTTTATGGAATCGATAATAAAATATTTAGTTATGTTGCAGTAGGACTTTTCATTCGATGCATCTTTTTCAAAGTTCTGTATAGTAATCATCAGCTGCATATATAAACATGGGCATCTTTCAATTAAAGAATTTAACAGAAGGTCTTCCTTTACTCTTGCAAAAGCCCACACATTGATGTTGCCATCGTATGGTAAATGAATCCGCAAACATCCAACGCCACCCGTCGACCATTTCACCCCACATAAAGAACTGGGTAGGTAAGTTATTAATTTCATTAAATCTTATAAATTTAAGAAAAATAAGTTTACTCCTTTATTGATGTGTTTGGCTTCATTCATAGAAATGAACATTTCTTAATTTTATAATTCTTTGAATCGGAAAATACCATGGTTAATTTTCCGAAGTAACAGACAAAAGCAATCGTGAAATGTTACGCAACATAATACCGAGAATAATTTCATAATAACTAACTTCATAATTAAAAATGGTAGCAAAATGTGTATCTCGTTGCTATGTCAATACCTATTCCACTGACTTCTAAATTTCAGATGGAAGCAAAAATTAGAAAACCGACAATATAGCACGTCAATTACTCGTATTTGCATTTTAAAGTCCAACCATCTTTGTTTTCATTTCTAGCCAATGATTCTGTCAACAAACATTCGCTTTTATCGACGATAGCATCGGAGAAATCATATAAGGCGTTGTGTTTATGGGATACCAACTTAGGTCTCAACATATTTATATAATTCAAGGAAATTGTGGATATGTTCCTATTACTAATACCTCCATATTAGACTGAAAATTAATTCCTTACGCCTTGTCAATCATTTACATCTTTAGTCTTTCTTTTTGGAACAATATCGAACGGTTATAATTAATTAAAGGAGAATTATATTAATTGCTAGCACATTAATAACTAATTGTTCATTATAGTGCAAATAAAAAAAGGGGTATACTTTTCGCTTTATTCAAACATTGTAGATAATGGTTTCTACACTTTCATAATATCCTGACCAATGCCACTGATAGATAACAATAACCTTTAATTAATCATAGAGATAGTGCACTTTTGGAGTTTACCAAACCAAGGTTGTTTTCTTGCATATACCAACAAAATGTAATTATGCTGCCGTTTCCCAAAGAGAATTACTGGGGGGAATAGTAGCTCAGGTAGACCGACATGACACTCAAGAATCAAATAAGTTCAATAAATACTCACAAGTCTTAAATAATCTCATTATTGCAAATAAACCTTACATTGGTCGTGACTGCTAGTTTCACACGGTTTCTACATGACATTCACTAAGCCGTGAGAGCTTCCTAGTAGCACGACAATATACACAATCAGTTTAATCAATTAGCTAATATCCTCGTTGTTTGCCATAGCTTACTACCTGGAAATCATTAAGTAACGCTAAATAAAACGTTACCAGAAAATAAACATTGATTTCAGAGTGTTATCATATAGGACGTCAATGTGCGTATATTACTGTTATACGTACACGAGTCATGCACCACTTATCTCTAAGTTTAGAGGGTCGTAAAATTAAACAAAATGTTATCAGATTCCTTTTTTGTGTTTTCACTGACACGTTGCGCTGGGCTTGTTTTCAACTCTACCAAATGAATCCACAAACGCACAGTGACATTTCTCTTCGAGGACATCGGGCAAAATACTCATATAAAGATTTTTTTAAAGGATATAAACTTACCATTCAAAATTTTTATTAAACATAGATAAATTACGATTGACTGACAAACACGAGAGGAAACAATGATCAGTGGTGATATGGACGAAAATATGAGATCATCCAGAAGTTTTCGCATCCATCTTAAAACAACCTTATTTTCCCTATCGCAACATGGAATAATATACATCCGTTCTAATGCACGTGTCGAGAAAGACAAGGCCAATGAGAAAAAAATTGTGGATGAATCGATATGGGCGGAAGTGCGATATGGGAAGAGACCTCGGCGTATAAAAGGGATCGGATCGCAATGCTAAGGTCTCCTAGATCATCGACAGAGGTGCGGAAATTATCTCCTGGAGCAGTATAGAAATGGCGGAGTTCACCTGTCATCACTTCCTTCTGCTGTCATTCTTCGCGGCCGTTTGCACTGGTAAGGGAATAACTGAAGACCTTTTTAAGAAGTAAATACCAGGACATATTGTTTCCAACACCGTTGAAAACATGAGGAGGATCGTAAAAAAGAAAGAAGTTTTCGACCTCATAGAGTAGCAATATGCTCCTACGGGAAAGTTATCTACTTGGAAAAATTACCACCCTGATATTTTATTAGCTCTTTCTTAAAGAAAAGCTCCTACTTTTGTGCTCCTAACAAAGTATTCAAGAAGCATAGATTAAGAACTATGAAAGCTGCTTAGACAGATATCCAGGTTTTATTTGGAATCCTTGACACTTTAGGGTTCTGTAAAAGCGCTCTGAGTTTTGCATCGTTTCCCAAGTGATACTGTTGTTTCTTAACTTAATAATAAGAGCCTTTAATTGTCTTTTTTGTACAGACTACTTGATAAAATTTTCAACTAAAATTTATCTTTTAAAGATACCTAGCAAAATAGTTTCCTGCAACAACTCTTGCTGCATTTATCACCACCATTACAACGATATTTTCGCTTAGCATACGCTCGTCTTACGGCAGTTGTTACAATAAATAGCAAACACACTACTCGGAACTAATGTGAATCGAGATACAATGATTTCTCTTAGCTACTTTATATATTATATATTGCCATGAATTTATGGATACGTAACAATAGTATCGTCAAAAAGATTTTTAATTCTTGAATGAATTTTATATAATTACGAACTATAAGTCACGAAGAGTATATGTAGCACGCATGTCACCAAACTTACGTATGGGCTCTTCTCAGGTTTCAAGATTGGCATGTCATCATAGGTCTTACGTAGTATAATCACAGTATTTGCTAATCTTTTACCTTATACTACCTCGATAAGAGCTCATCCTCTTACTACCTCGATAAGAGCTCATCATTTGTGCTCTTTGATGGGTGCACATATTTATTGGACCAATGAAAGTTTTTGTAGCATAATGTTCATATGTTTTAATGCCTTCACATTAATTAAAAACCTCGAGGATAAACATAATATAAACAAAGAGGACCAAAGAAGCTTGTCTCTTTCAAAGCAATTTCTGTTTACGGCCAAATCTAGGCGCGTGGCATCAGTGTTAAACCGCAAAAGAGTGAGGCATATTTTCTCTACTTCAAATTTAGCGCAATTAACAGTAGTCATTTGAGCAATAATTTGAAACCAATGTATGTGATTCAGAGAATATTTTTATTGAATTGTTAACATTAAAAAGCTCTGTTTTGAATATACACATCTGAAAGAATTAAAATCGCAGGATTATTGATCAGAAAAAAATCATGAACGTGGAAGAGTGGTTATCAACGTCAAAGGCCCATAATTGGAGCGGTATCCTCAGAATGCTTCTTCAATATCGTTTAGCAAGACAAATTAGTTTCTAAATTACTCGCATACAGGGGTCGCTTAGGGAGAAAAGTCGTAACGCATGCTAATTGACTATGTTCCATGTTTCGAGGGAGATTCACCTACACGTCTTATTTATCATTTTATGTCGGAGCAAATCTCCTTCCAAATTAACAAAGAGTCGTGAAAGTTACCTGCTTTTAATGTGGCATGGGATCAACCCTCACCAGAGGCCTTATTCGGTAAGTAGTCGACACTGGTAAACCTCGGAAAATACGTAGTTGCGACGTCAATGCCCCCGAAAATAATCCTCTTTTGTTGGGACCTGTTTAAATTTTTGTAATTTCATCATTACAGAAATGACAATCCCACGTAAAAGACAATCCCATAAAAAATATTCCCCTAAGATATTACGATGTTGGAGATCAAGCTTTTAGGCGATATACGGGTTTAAATACTAATTATGGTTAATATTATCGATACAAATACCCAAAACAAATCAGGCAATAGTAGCTAAACAATATCTTTAAACGAAGTTTGTTACTTTGGTAGGTAAGTTTGTTACTGAGGAGGATATTCCAAATTATACCTAGGAGACGGGATAACCAAAGAGTAGACTGGAAATGGAATGCATGTTACTCCGTAATAACTTTGCTCATCTTCCATTACGCGGTGTCGGTACTTACACGCTAAAAATTTCTTTTAACTTTGTAATGGCATAAAATTATTCTACTTTAATTATAGAGTTAGGAACCCTATCACTCATCAAGTAAAAAATGAATTTAAAATGCCACAAATTAATTATCTACTGGTAAGAATATCAAAGGCGAATCGATTTACATTGTGGTAGTAAAGTAATAATGTTACAAACACTTGAAGACAATCTGATTAAGGATCAAGGCAAGTATATAAAACACCAATACTTGACTGTATCAGGCGTCACATCTTAGAAGTGAATAACATTAGTATCCATATTGAGCAGAGTATTATGTACTTTCCCACGGTTTTTAACTGGTACAACGAGTTTAATAGCTTTTTTGCCTGAAATTCAACATGGTACGAAATATAAACACTTCTTTGAAATATATCTCCATATACATGCGAAAGACGTGAAAACGGCTTTTTTAGGAGCAGAAAAAAAATCAGATTCATTTTCACGAATTTATTGCGGTAAAAAATCAGAAAAAAACATTACAAATGGTAAGTTAAACTTCACCAAGAAAACTGGCTAACCGTAAGTGCTCATATAAAAATGCATTTTCTTTCCAGGTGAAGATTTTGTTATTGACCTAGGTAATGAACCTCTCAAGGGGTCCGACGTTCTACCGGAAGCTTTTCTATCATTACTTGATGAGGAGTCATCAAAGTGGCTACCTGATCTGCCAGTATCTTCATCAATGACAACTCAACTTCCACCTGAGATAGAACTAATTCATCCAGCAACATCTGAAGAACAAGTTGACCTTGAATCAACTCATCCAGTAGAAACTGAAACGCAAATTGAGCAAGATGTAAATCATCCTCAAGTAATTAACAATTTCAAGGCTGAAGAACAATTGTTTAACTTTTTTTTTGGGAGACGACCTAATTAAAATTAATGAGTTTAATTATATTTAACCTTGCATTAAATAAAATGTTTGATTTTTTCATTGTTTAAATAAAGCATGGCGTTTAATATAATGTAAACTTCCATCCCATTAATTAAGCTTGTCTTAGTATAAGCTTTCCTGTCATTCACGGTTACTCCTCTATGTACTAAGTTCGCTAAGGCGTGTCTTGTTTGTGATATAATTATTTAATGCAATTTCCTAGAAGTTGCAAGTATACATTCAATTTTTTTATATTTTATTTATATCATTGGACAATTTATTAGAGCGTATGTGTGCCTACATTTACGACTGCGAGTATGGTCTTCCTCGTTAAGGAGTGCGTGTCAAAACCTGTGTAAACAGGTGTATACTTGGTTTTGCCTAGTTTATATTACGAGCAGTATTATGCATAGTAACTGAGAAAAAGTTATGGGCGTAGCTTAGCCAGCGATGTTGAGATGTTGAAAGAGTGGGAAGGGGTTCAATGAATTTTTTCAACAATATGCTAAATTTGGTACATGAAAATGGCCAGAAGGATAGAGCAAACTTTAAAAAACACCATCAGATGATATCTATCCACCGCCCGACTGCGAGCCTTATGCAAAACATGTTGAGACGATAAGTAATATGCCTGAAAATTAGTTTTCCGCAATATTAACTCAAATACTTGATCAGAAGATAGCAAGTGAAAATATGAAGTGGTTCATTTCCATGTGGAATGAATTACAGTCCAAAGTATCATGAAAGTGGATTGCGTACTGAAGGCTGTATATATCGAGACCAAGGGGATATTGGTGGTCGAATGGAGTGTGGGGCATGTTAACTAAGACCACTCATGAATTTTGAGAGGCCTTAACCTCGAGGTGTGGTATAGGTAGTGGAATGATGTAACAGTCGATACAATAATATATGCAGCTGTATTCAAGAAGTTGATCAGAGCTAGTGGAAACTCGAGGAACTTTTTAAACGTAAGAAACAGGATAAAAATATCTTGGCTGTGTCGGATTTAATATAAAAATAATACTTTTTATCTTATTTTATAGACCGGTATCCCAAAAAGGCTGAAAGATAATTGAAAATCGACGAAATTTAAGTCCGTTAGGGTTTCACTATTAGGGCCCTTCGGGCACGAATTCTCGACGACAAAGAATGGCGAGTTAACTTTAACACCTTAGTTAACTTATCACAACAATCACTTTTAGAGGAGGAAAACATTACTTTTCTCAATCATGAAAAAGATGCTCCTCAACATCCATCCGTCGGTGTAATTTGATACTCGGTTCCACCATTCCACGGTACTGAAAATTCAATATACTTAGGCAAATGATGAGTAAGAGGAACAAACCAGAAACAAATAATAAAAGAAAAATCTATTTTTTTAATCTAAAAAGGCAGAAACGTCTAATTCCTTCCTAAGTTATACCGTAAATTCATCGATATTTGACGATAAAAATGATACAATAATCTCTGCATTCACTTATTCAAAATCAGAATTAGAGATTTAATGGAATGAATGATAATTCAAAGAGAAAAAAAAATCAAATACAGCACCAGTTGGCCGCACATTAACGAAAACGGCATCAATCGCTAATGGTCTTACACGAGTGTGAAATCAAGGCTAAAAATCATTCGCCTTGGCTGAGATTCGAATCTGTAATTACACCCAGTATGAGACTTACAGTGAAAGAGGACGCCTGGGTAGCTTAATTAGCTAGGGCACTCATCGCGAATACGAGGGTTCTTTGTTCTAATCCAAGCCCAGGCAGATGATTTTGCCCGTAAACATTTTGGTAATCGTCCAATGATTTGGAGATTTTTAATGATTTTGAAAATATATTTTACACAGCATCCAGAGCACGAGATCTTCCACTTGGAAGATGCGAATGGACAATCCCTAGTTACCCTGATTAATCTAGGCAAACTAAAAGAATCCCTAGTCTTGTGTCTGATTAATGGTTATATTTAATATAGGGACAGGAAAGCATTGTTCAGATTTAAAAAAATGCAGCAAAAGTCTCTTCTGCATTTCAGAAATATAATTGAATTCAATATTATCATTTGTTTTTTGATGAATTTATAAATTCAAAGGTAAATTAATCCTGTTCCCTTTGCTCTTATTCTGCAGTAAGTGCTACAAATAACAAAGAAAAAGGTTTTGAGCTTTCAATAGCTAAAACTGATGATAAGTTTATGACTCTGGAATTAAATACCACTTCTTCATCGCTGAACGCTACAAAAAATTTAATGACACAAATAGAATTAATTAAGTTGAGTCAACGAGTCAACTGCATGATAATAAAGAAAAGAATGAATAAATAAATATAATTTCAGGAAAATTTTTCCATATAAAAATGAAAAAGCACAAAATTCATTATTTTCCATAAACTTTCCCAACAAGAACGCTATCTGATGGCCAAGAGCATATAGCAATGCCGGTGCTTGGCAACAAGTACCGAAGGACGAGTAATTATCCAATCGAAGGAGTACTTTGGAAGAGGCACGTCACAATAACATAAAATAACGATGACGACACCATAGGGCAATAGAAAAATGAACAATCTAATAACCAAGACATTTTGTAGTAAGTCGGTTATTACCCTAGAAATCTTTCCAATATGCACGATATATACGTAACTACCTTAAACCGGCAAACGTGAGAGGAGTAAAATAAAAATAGTTACATAATTATAAAGAGAAACATTCTTATTGAATATTATTTTTGCATATTATGTAATAAATAAAGGATAAATGTACATAACTGGCTTCTGGAGAGAAAATTTGCTCTCTGTTACAATAGTTCCATTTCATTCGTAACTAAACACTGAAGCTATTGAGAACAATATAAAAAGAATTATGTAATTCACATGGAGTATTGTCTACGGGTAGAGAACCGCAGGTTTAGAGAAATGCATGTACAGAGCTGGAGTTCAGATAAAAAATATCTTTCAACTATCGAGTCGTTAGTATGTCAAAACAGAGAATAAAGGACACATTTTTTATTCACTCTAAACTGATAATTTAGGTGTAAACTCCCCCTGCTTGATAATTATATGTCGCTTTATCTTCAATTGAAATAAATTTTCAGGGACCCAAGTTACAACTAGCAAACGACATAATAGTATTGAAAGTTACTTTAATGGTAACCACTATTTTTACAAACAATCGTTGGAGGAGATAGATAAATAGAGTCAAGTGTTCGAATCATGGAAACATAAAGTATTATTTAATAATATTTCAGCCAAAGTATAATAAATATAGCCACAGATAATATTATCTTCAAAAGAAAAAATGCTCACTCAGATACAATAACTCTATTTGACTAATTGGTTAATACTGAATCTTTTGAGAACATTAAAAGCATAATGAAAGGAATATGGGAAATAGCCAATAAGAAAGGAGGTACGATGGCTATGGGTAGAGAACTGCGTATCTACAGAATTTGTTTTGTTAACGCTTTTAGGCTAAACATTTTATGTGTATTAACAACATTTTGCTGTTATTTGACTGATTTATGTGAATATCATACATTTGGTAATGATTTGGAGGATAGATGATCTTTAGGTGTGAGCGGAAGCTGGAGAACGTGTAGACAGAGATGAAGAGACTAGGGGCAGATATACTGGGATTCAACGAGATAAAGTTAATTTGGAACTGTATCTGCCAGCGTCACATATTTTTAAGCCTGCTACTTGAACCGTCGTATTAAAAGTGACAATTTAAATTGACGTATAAATTGAAAATATTTCTAAAACATTCCGGAAAAATATTTGAAAAAAGTTTGCGACCCCGAGAATAAATTCGATTTTTCAATCGTGCGCCGCGGCGCGGCTCCGCGCAGCGGGACCAGTAAATACCGTGACTCCGTTGGATTGTTCAAGTTGTGTGGACATTAACTCCTCGAATTCAACTTTTTAAGGCTATGCATGTTGTCACTGATTTCTTAAAATTCTATACTGAGGATTTTGCGAGGATATTGGATCGAGATAATGGATCAGTGCACGCGTAACTGCCGTAAATTTCTTTTTCTTTGGATAATTTTCGGAATCATGCAGCAAATTATGAACGTCTTTCAACTCTTGGGAAAGGATGCGGGTTCTCGGGGTGCCATGCATGTTTTTCATAAAAAGACAGCATTTGGGATTCCCTTCTTTCCCTTCACCCTTTTCTCCCTCACCCCGAACTACACCCTCCGCCTTTACTCCCCGAGGAGGGTGGCGCGAAAAGGAAAGTTTTATGACAATGTGCAGCCTTACAAAAACATGCCTCCTTGGCAAATTACAACTTGTTGTCAGTCTCCCTTATCTGACTCTTTGATGCGTCAGAAATAACCTTAGTAGATGCTCTTCTACGAATATCTTGAAACTGATAATCTATGAAATTAATATTTAATTTTGAGGAATTACCTAAAGGGAATCATTTTCAAAATATCTTTTTTTATAGCATCTTACATAAAAATTTAAGCTTCAGTTTAAGATCAGCATGATTTAATGATAGCATGATCAGCAGCTGTAGTGTACAATATTATCTCTTTGTATTGTGTGACATACTGGGTCATTATTTTTGGGGAATGAATTAATTTAAACTTGAGACTCGAGTGGTTTTACATTTATATTTTTAAAACTGATCTTGTTTTACACAGAATTTGGTGCGCCAACTCTTACGCGAAATAAAGCTAACAAAGAGGAAGTATTTTGAAAAGAGGATGGCAATAAACGAAAATAGCTTAAATTCGTTTATCGAATTTAAGCCATTCTCGTTTATTGCCATTTCGGAAACTTATACTCTGATGAAGTATCGCAGACACCATTTTCTGAATAAAAATTATATCGACTAATTTACGTAAACTTTTGTATAAAAAAAGTGTCCGACATTTTGAGACAAAATAGCGCTTAAATAGAAGCAAAAATGTTTGAAACTTATGCATAGAATAGGGAAAGTACCCTGTTCATAAATGGTAATGTTTTCTATTTCATAAAAATCCTTCCAATACTTCTATATCTGCTCAACTTTTAAGATTTTCGAAGAAAAATGAGAGCGAGCGCATTTTTGGAAATTTGGTTGTGTTTGAGCCTCTGTATCTAAGTATTGGGTTATACCAATGGGAAATAACTTATCATTTCATAATTACCAATTATTTTTGTGCATATTTTCCAAGTTTCAAGATATTATCTCAAAAAGGTTTGGACTTTAGTCCGGCGATTTTCGATTTGGGCCCCCTTTGCAGCGTCTCCAATACATCTTCCTAGCCTGTTGCTATTCCCACTCCAATGTGAATCAGGCAACTGATTACAAAGGCTTATTAACATAAGTTGATATGAGCTCGAGAAAGTTTGTATTTTTTAAACATAAACACATGACAGAAATAGCTTGTGTCAAAACAACTATGTCGTAAAGTCAATTTATTAGTAATGGAAAGTGTAAACCATGGCCCAAGAATGTGTAAACAGGGACGCGGAAGAAAAATAAATTATGAACAATGATAACGGGGATGGAGAGAAGGCCACGAGTGAGGGGACGAGAGACGGTGTTTTTAGTGAGTTTACAATTACTTTGCCTTTGTGAGTGTGAGTAGCAAAATTTTCTCTGAAGAGAAAAGTGTTATAGTGTATTATAAAGTATTCTGTGAAAAATAAAACGAGCGTTGTGATATATTACGAAATATTCTGTGAAAAATAAAATGAGTGTTACAAGATTGACTATGGCGAGCTTTGTATAAGATAATTCTGTTAGAAATTCAACAAAAAGTCGAGTATTTCCGTTTACTTTGAAAACTAGCGTTGGAAGCAGAAATTGGCACTGCATTGGACTAACTTAAGTAGAAAGAAAGGTAAAAAGTAGTGGGTAGAAAAAGGTAGAAAAGGTATAAAGTAACAGGTAGAAAGTAGAAGGTAAAATGTATTCAAGGATCTGATAAGAAAAGTATACCCTATTCCCTATGGTTCTTTTCTATTCTGATAATTATAAAAACCAGTTTTTTTAAAAGAAAATTAAATTTGTACCTATAATCAGAGTGACTTAATCCCGAACTGTGATTCAGGCTACCGCGGGGATTGTACGAAGGTTGATGGAAGGTTGTTCCTTTTTCCGGGGCTTCCGCTACGCTTATGCATTTGGAGGAAGGAATTTCACTGGCTATCCTGCATTCTCCCTCAGGTCCAAGTGACAACTCACTTCAGGTGGCGCCGCTACTTATAGCGTGGTTTTTCGCGCCGTTTTGGCTCTTCTTCCCTGATTGGTCCGCTGATAGTCTTCTTGGAAATGTGTTTTCCAGGAAGCGGAGAGTGGGTATCCGTCGTCTCTGATGTAGTTGTTGAGATGTTTGGCAATTTCCATCGCTTCTCTAATGAGACGGGGGAACTATCTGTCTTCTTTACAGAGAAAAGTCGCCTCTGAGAATCGAATATTGTGCGCCGTTTCTCCCAGGCATGCTCTACAATGGCTAAGCATGCCTAGGAGGCTCTTAGATGTTGCTGCATGCGGCACTTGAGTACTATGCAATTTTGTACAATGTTCATAGAGCCGTAGCTGCCTTTATTGGCGTCTTTGGGTAGGCGGTCTTTGGCCTTGCATAGGATTCTGGCCGTCTTCTGCGTGGGTTTGAATCTCGTAATAACATTGTACGTTTTAAGAGCCCTAGAAAAATTTTCTGAAATCCCAGCCACGAAAGGGATTGCCGCGTAAGAGACTTGTTTTTCCCCTGAATGGTCCTCTGCGTTGGTCATTTCAAGGGCCGTGGTTGATTCTACTTTCTTGGCGGTCTCCAAGATGGAAGACAGGAGGTAAACTTTTTGTCAGAAGGTGGCGAGGAGGTGTTCCTTTTCTCATCGGATTGAATGTTCATCAGAGATGGCATATGCCCGATGTAACATAGTGCCTGATGAACTGGTTGGTGTTGGGACGCCGCGTTCAGGTACCCGTTTATGTGAGTTTTCTTTCAGTAGATTGAGTAGCCCTGTGTGCCATCTTCTTTTCCGGTGATGAGTAAATCCAAAAATGGTAGTTCTCTGTTCTTCTCCACTTCCAAAGTCAAGCAGATGGCGTCGTGCTGTCGCTTCAAATGGAGGAGAAACTCCTTCAGTTTTTTCTCTCCATACGACCAAATAATAAACGTGTCATCCGCATAGCGGAGGAACTATTTTGGTTTCAAGTTGTAAGCCTTCAGCGCTTTTTCCTCGAGGTTCTCCATGAACAGGTTGGCTATCACCGGTGATGATGGTGATCCCATCGCCATGCCTTTCTCTTGTCGAAAGAAGTCTTCATTCCACTAATGTACAAACCACAATTTTCAAAGATTCAGGCGAAAATGGGTCCGAAACATCTCTGATAAATAAAAAATAGAACCAAGAAGTATATAGTTTCGCATTTTTGGAATTAGCTCCATTATTGTTTATAAGGGAAGTACTAACTAAAGACAAATTTCAGTTAGCTATTGAAACATAATGATTTTATAATTTATCAGATATCAGTATGTATCTTTTCGTACCAAGATTCTCTGGTGTCTAAGCAATCGGTGAAAACAATTTTCAAATATTATTGTTGTTTGTTGCTAGTCACTGATAGGAAGCTATTACGTAATATATCATGTAAGTTACCAGAAAAAAAATTGATTCCAGAGTATTTTCATATAGACCTGCAATGTGTGTGTGTGTGTGTGACATTTTCATACCAACACGTATCAGGTACCTTTTTACCTCTGAAATACACAGGGTTGTGAAATTAAAAAAAAAGTTATTATTTTCCTTAAGTTGTGTTTGCATTACATTTGTGATACGTTCCACGGGGCTTGATTTCTTATGCTGCGAATTAATCCGCCAACTCGCGGTGACAACTATCTTCGATGAAATAAGCAAAATCCTCATGCAACGAGTTAAGCTTATGGAATACTAACTTTGGATTCAACAAATTTACTAAATTAAAATGAATTGTGATTGACTATCGTACACGAGTGAAAACAATGACCGGTAGTGATTCGAAATGATATATAAGATAGTCCGGATGTTTTTGATACTCACCTTAAACAACCTTTGGTTTCCCCGATCGCAAGATGGCTGAATTTACACTCATTCTGATTCTCGTGTCGAGGAATAAAAAACAAATGAGATAAATTAGTGGATTAATAGTTATAAGAGAAAGTGCGATGAGGAAAAAGATATAAAATGAATCGAGTATCGGAGCTATGGTCTCCTTTTTCATCGACTGAAGAAGGGAAGTGATCTCCCGGAGCAGAATAGAAATGGCGGCATTTAATCTGCTCCACTTCCTTCTACTCTCTTTCCTCATCGGAGTTGACATCGGTCGTCGCGGTAAGTGAATAATTGAAGACCATTTTCAACGCAAAAGAAGACAGTTCTTTTCCTTTCCTAACATTAATACACCATTTAATGACATTGGAGACTGATATGTACAACTCCAACTTTTAAGCTTTCCGATCTAAATATTCCAATCCGATGTTTCAGCTTTAACTTCTCACTTCGAAGTGTAGAGGATCCCTTTATCAGCTAGGAAGTATTATATAAAGTAAACCTTTGTAAGTTTTCGTACATACTTAACTACCCTTACGGTGTCTGGAGCGTTCGAAAATTATCTACAGGGTTAACAGAAATACTTAAATCATAATTTACTTATTGCTGTTACCTTAAATACACTGGCTCCGAATATTAAATAGCCCTCAAAGAAAGTACGACGTTAGAAAACCAGCTCACATGCAATGCACGGATAAAAATACTAAAAGTGGTTAATATTTTCTGTAAAAATATTGAAAACAAAAAAATAACATACGATAGATAATATCTGTGAGCGAAGTTTACCTAGGAGGCTACATCTGGAGGAGATACGGCTCACATCATACTGAAGAGATGATAAGGATTCCTCTTGGAATGCATTTAAATTGGAATAAACTCAGCTTACTCAGCTTATATTACATTATTATTACTATTCAAGTATTAAGTAAGACGATTTATTCCATTTTTGACCTCTCCCCTCCCCCAATGTAAGACAAAGTAAGATTTTTCCCGACACCCCTTCCCTCTCAGTCTAATGTATGACGTTAGATGTTTGTATCTAGTCTTCGTTAAATGCTCGCTTTCTGCTGTTTCATCTTTCCATAGAAGCCATCGTACAGCTTTGAGCACTAGATATCATATAATTATGCAGTGTTGGAGTACCAAATTCATAAACGTTACTAGTGAAACATTACCACCGCTGATGAAGTTGTGAACGATCATAGGATATTTAGAAAAAAACAGGATATTTGGAAACGATAAATGTTTTAAGGCGAACAAAAATCCTCTTGGTTCCAGACTACACGCCCCTCTCTCTCCCCCCAACATAAGACAAATTAAGATTGTCCCAACCCCCCTTCCCCCAAATACGTGTTACGTAATACTTGAATATCCCCTTACCTATTGGTACGAGTATCAAAGGCGAAACAAATGGTATGACGTTAGTGAAATCATGATTATGACAAACATTTTTAGACAACCTGATGAAAGATCAAGCCCAGTTTAGAAACTTGGACTATAAATCTATCTTTGAAATATACCTCTATATGAATATGAACAAAAAACTGATTACGATATAATTAGGCATAGAATATGTTTTTCTAATTTTGACTCATTTATGGCAACAAGCGCGGTAAAAACTTACTGGAAACAAAAGAAATTAAAAATAGCAGGCTAAAATACACCCGAGAGGGTTTACTTACTGTTCTAAATCATTCAAAAATGCATATTATTTCCAGGTGGCGATGCGGTTACTATAGAAGTCAATGAGGCTACCGAGGGATCCAACGTTCTACCGGAAGCTTATCTTGCAGCACTTGGTGATACAGCACCTGAATTGCAATCTGATCAGCCAGTAACTTCAACCATAAAAACTAAACGTCAAGCTGAGATAGAAGTAATTCATTCAAAAACTTCTAAAGGGCAAGTTGAGCTAGAAGTAACTTATCCAGCAGCAGTAAAAACACCAGTTGAGCTAGAAGTAACTTATTCAGCAGCAGCAAAAAAGCCAGTTGAGCCAGAAGTAACTTATTCAGAAGCAACTGAACGGCACCCTGAGCAAGGCACAACTAATATACAAATAAATAACGATTACAAGGCTGACGCTCAATTGTTTAACTTTTATTTCCGCTGAAAAGTTTATTTACCATATGAGTTGTATTATATACAAACCTGCATTATATTAAAATGTTTTTTTCACTGTCTAAATAAAAATGGCGTTTGACAAAGTGTCGACTCACGCAGTACCAAAGTAAATATTATTTACTGGGATGTGCAAATCAAAACTCAATTTTTAAAACTATTCTTAGTGCGTCTGTGTAGCTGCATGCACTAGTGCGTGAGTGTTATTCACTGTTAACGCATGCGCCAGAACTTGTGCGGGCACTCGCAGGTTGCACGCTAGCTCAGCGACAAAACGTAAGCCTGTATGTACACTGTATTGCACTTTGAACACGCATAATTGTTTTACTTAGTCAACATTACGAGCATTATTACGCATGGTAACTAGGAAAAAGGATACAGTATTAGATTAGCCAGCGATAAAACGAATTACAAAGGTTAGAAGCTAATTACGTTCACAGCAGTACAAGCTACTAATGTGAACATGACGTATACCCACACCCATAATAATACATGGTTCTGGTTTATCTGGATATTGATCACAATGACGACAATCTCACCATAAACAATTCTACATGCATATTGGAATTTCGACAAACAACGCTTCTATTTCTTATTTCTCTATTTCTTCTTTTTAATTTTCTTCTATTTTTTGTAACTTCCCTGGGTAAGTGGGAGTTGCTTTGGAAAGCTGGAAAGTCGATGAGAGAGAGAGATGTAAGATTTCAGATGTGGACAATGACGATATATAAGAGTTGTAATGACAGTTTTGTAAAAATCTAGGAGGATTAACACTTGGTCGTGGAGTTTATTTACACTAAAAATGTACCAAACAGCTAATGCTATCATTAGCAAACTTTCTGATCCATAAAGGTTTAATTATTTCTATTTTGGATGCATTCACACGTGTTCGAGAAGGCCTCATCCAGGTAGCTGGTTTCAGTCAACAACAGTGTAATTAAGGCACAAAAAATTCTTATTCTTCTTTCATTGGGTTCTCAACTTCATTAAAAATTCATATTCGTTGTATTTACAAATCCAGTCAACATTACTGAGTCTCAATGCTGCTTCATAAGTTGTTAACAAATAAAGAATTTACTACTGTGTCGTCCGGATCACCATCAACCAAACCTTCAAAGAAAACATTATGAATTTAGCTCCATGAAAGGAGCTAAGTTTTTTAGGGGTAATATATTTGTTATTTTTCAAATTCAACCATATTAGTAAGCATTACTGTTATACCACAAAATATTTTTAACCTTCTCCGATACATGGTGTCAATGTAGAAGCCTAACTACAAGCTTATGGATTAATAAACTATGTTTCATATCTCACTGTAGATTTAATGTCTGCATGTTAGTTTAAATTAATAACATAATTATTTGATGATTTTTAACAAACTCCACCATACTGTAATTCATGAAATAAGTACCTCCAAGTGCAGCTTCTACCTTGAAGGCATTTTAAAAAGACTTCACCCGTTTCTCTGCGACTGAAACACGATTCCCCGTATAATATTCCCCCGATTCCCCAGGCCGGTAATTTCCCAAGTTTTTTATAAAGGAATTACCATATCAGAATTTCTGAGGAGTCTTCTAAAGCAGAGGAAAAGTATGGTATCTAAAATTTCATCTACTCATAATTACTAATCAACTTAATACTTTGAGGAGGCAACCCTTAACTGTTTAGTCAGATAGACCCATGAGTAATACAGTTTGGAGAGTTTGAGGGTTAGGCGAAGAATTTGTTAGGAGATGATCAGTTAGGAGATGATTTCTTAAGTGGTTCTCATAATCCATATAACAGTACACACACACCCATATTTTTCTTATACTGACACAGATGTGTATTTATCTCCCAGTTTTCACCTTCTGTAAGATTTATACAAACACGAGGAATCGTGTTTCAGGCCCATTGAAGTAAAAGCTGACACGAAAAAAGTAAAAATTAGTAATGGAGGAGGAGGGAGGGAGTTTATATTAAAGCTACGGAAGTAGGTATTTCTTCAGCTAACCAATCGTGGTACATCATTACCATAAGACGAAGCTAAGAGAAGGATTCGGAGGAAGATTGTTGGGGCTTGGGGATAAAACTTTAAGTTCAAATTGTAACAAATATAATTTGGGGAGTGACAGTCAAATTCATAGGCATAAGAAACTTTATTTCTCTATCTCCGATTGTTTGAACACGCGCAGAAGGCATCATTTAGTTCGAAGACGATATATTTTTACGACAAAACCGAGTGGCGAGATTCCAAAGGATTTCGAGCGCCCTTCCTAGTCAACAAATCTGTTTTTTTCATCTGAAGTATCCACCGCCATCCAATTTCCCAGTCCTCTCGTGCTAGTTCTTATTCTTCTCCCGTTTTATCCTTATTGCGAGCGAGAGAGATATTGGTTAATGACAAAAATGGAATGAGGGAATTTTGTTCACCAAGCATCGTTTGTCATCGGAAACATGAGTTGAGCAGTAACCATTTGTTTTCCTCACACTGCTCTACATTTGTCACATTTTATAGCATACATTCCTTATTTATGATGTGGTCAAACAGTAACTTGGTGTTCTTAATAACTTTCCATGGCTTTAATAGAGTGTAGCAACGGAAACTGTGCATGTCCCTAGAAAATAATATGGCTTTTTGTTAACAAAATTAGAATATTGATTGATACTAGGAATGGGATACATTGCTTTTTCATCCCTCGATATAGGTAAATCCTAGGTGGCATTTGAAGATTTGATTATCGACTCGATTCCATGACATCATTATTTCGATACCTAAGTAAACATGACTAATAAAAAAATATACTTCAATTTTACCATCCTCAAACTTATATTTATTAATAAGTACATTTTCAGCCCAGTAATTTTTACATAACACTTTAATGCGATATTTTTTTGCTAAGAAATGAATAAGTGTAGTGACATGGATTTTTTCTACAAATACCGAAAATGACGTTCAAAATTCCGCATCACGCCATGTTTTTATACAAATCACAGCAATTTGACTGTGAAAAGTGATCATACCTCTGGCCACTACGTGAAACTTCCCCTTCTTTGAATGTCTTCAATGTTCGACCTTACAGCCACTTTTCCACGTGCAAGAAATAATCGGCCAAATTTTAGCGTCATGTAGAAAAAGCGGTATCATTTTCGTTATAAATACGTTTTAATGTAAATTAAATTCTAAAATATTTCTTTTGTCCAAACTGAGACTATATTCACACTTTAAAATGTAGGCATTTATCATTATCATAAAAAATACATATGATAAAATTTTCATATGCTCGTGATTTATAGAAAAATATCACGTGATATAGAACTTTAAATGTCATTTTAGGGATTTGCAGAAAAATTGCGTCAAGGTCCACGTTTTTATTTGAAAGTAACAGAAAGAAATTCAAAAATACTTACTTTTGTACTAATATAGAGGTGTTCTCTTCGAAATATGAACAAAGAATATTATTTCCATATAAAAATCACTTTTTGCCGATAGAAATGGCACACAAGTCTCCACCTCAATATACTAAATCAGAATTATAGAATAAATGGAACGAATGCAACTAAAACTAAGTACCCATGCCTATATCCGAGACCGACTTGCTCATTAGTTGTCAAGTCAATTGGTCAAGAGACCAATTTGAAGATTAGTTGTACTTTATTATCATTCATTCTTTTAACGTGTATTGCCTTTATAGTGTGTACTTTAGTATGTATTTTGCACTCATGTCATAATGGTAGCTTCCCACAGGAAGTACTTGAGGCTACCTAAAGCTCATTATTGTTTTTCAAATACAAATATGTATAGCTAAAATTCAACAATAAAATATCCATCTATCCCACCGCATTGCACGCTCGCATGCGTCTAGAAAGGCTTCAGAGTTACGGAACCATTAAAAAGGGGCGGGACAAAAGAGGACGAAATTCGCTTCGGAAGTCCCGCAAAGTACCTTAGACTCCTCTAACCGCTCAAAAACGGTTGATGCGCCCTCCTTGACCTCTAACATGAGCTCCAACAACTTTTTCGCTGATATCCAAGAGACCGAATCAATGATCGACGGAGGCAAATGGCGAGGTAAGACTGGCGAGGCGAGGTAAGCGCTGGAAGGATAAAACGGGAGAAAAAAGAAACTTTTTTATAGAGAAGAGTAGTTTTATATTCTTGAATCTCACAAGGAGAAGACTGGGAAATTGGATGGCGGTGGTTTATTTAGATGAAAGTGACGGATTTTTTTACTATGAAGAGTGATCACATTCACATGAGGGTACTGAGATGGTCTTTGGGATAAAAATAAATAACACATTAGGAGTATAGTCACTCGTGTGTTTGTTTCGGAGGCGGCGACAAGTACGGGAAGAGTGATTCATTACATTGAGCTTATTCAATTGTTTTTAGCGGCTATTGGAAAGCTAATTATGACCTCACAGGAAAATAAAAACATTACGATTAGGCAATAAGCTCCAGTACATTAAACTTAGAGGAATGCTGTACTCGCGTAAATAAAGGAAGGGAAATCCAGGTGAGTCACTCATAGAATTTCCTTGATGGTGGAGATGAATTTAAAAACCTGAACTTTATTTTATAGTTAAAAATTAAAACAAAACTTAATACTCAGTAAATGAGAATCTCCAAATCATTTAAGACTCCCTTTTTTAATCGTCTTTCGTAGTTTTATACACTTAAATCTGAATCCAACAAAATGTTGAGTGAGATAGAATTTGAATAATCTTCAATGGTGCCACTACGTAGATAAATGTCATAAATAGGAAATTTACGTTAATCTCTTCAGACCGTCATCTAGGACTACTTTCTGAAAGAGCTACAATGCACATTTGTTGTGGCTCTCAAAGAACGGCCAAGATTGTAATGAAATGTTCCATATCAATAGATCGCTATTAACAGTTAGATTTTTCCAAGGTGCGCTTTGAAAAATTTATAGCGGTGAACTAATATGCACCATATTGATTTACACGCATGGCATGCATTTAGTCACCGCAAGGTGATACTTCATTTCTGAACAGGGTTGCATGGTGTGTATGGCCCTTTTTCGCAAGGAATGCGCGCTCTCGTCACCAAAATTCGCAAAAACTTGCGACTCTGCATCATTTAAATTTCATGACATAGGTTTTCTTGAGCATTTCATCGAATTTTGAGTGGAAAATTGAAAAAACTAAATGCCCCAGTGGTTTTGTAATGGAATATTAATTGCAACCTATTTCCACCGGAATTTGTATTTTAAACATTTGATATTTCTCTTCAACCTTCCGTAGCGCTTGAAAAATCCCGAATACCTTTCATCTCTTCAACGCACATTAACAAAATTGGTTGCAACAAAAATTCATAGCCAACCCAATATCTACAAGATAATTCCTGGTTTACAGTTATTCACAGCGTAAACTGATAATTTATATCGATTCTCTAACCGTTTCACTGCAAAGCGCGCGTAAAATCACGTATACCCACCATACTGTTATCCATTCAGAGCGACACAGAGAACACTATCATGACGCCTCACAACATCTCTAGGTTTGACAGAGGCGACAAAATAAGATAGATACATTGCCAAACAGATAGGTACAAAAACTCTTTCTTTCCGCGCACAATGAGCGCCCATAATAATAACTGAGCTCCACTAATTACACTTCTATAATACACGTCAACATTTCACCTCCCAAAACTCTATCCCACACATCATTACACGGTCGGTTACCTAACCCCCCTGCCACACGCCCATGCGGCGGCTCGCTGGGTACTATGTAGGTGTAGATATACTGTGGGCACGTACAGCGAATTTCGTGCTTTCAGTGCAAATTGACGCATAAGGAGAATTTATGAGTTTTCCTTTTTCTCCATGTGCACCTTGTTACGTCGTGAATTGTTATCGCAAACTTTTATGGGTTGTGTTCCAAAGTCCTCTCTCAGGGCACTCACTCGTATTTTTCGCCCTACCCTTTCCCCCATCATCTTGTTTTCTGAAATTAGAGGCTTTCCTTTTCGCAGACCTGTTGCCCTAGAACTTTCCCTCTTTATCCCTAAACTCTGTGATTGTGCTTCCGGAGGGTAATTTTTCTCATAGTTGATGGAAATATTGCCACCAACTCCTTCATTACCATAATTCTTTTTCTCGAATTGTATTTATAACCTGTTCTTAAGACTAACTAAATCTGTCAACAGACTCTTCTGTATGGTGTGCGTAACTGTGAGTTTGAGCTCATACGTTTTTTCTTACTCTCTTTTTCTGATCCATCGTAGGCTATTCGTGAATATATAAGTGAATTCGGCTTTCCTTGATTTTTTCCATAATATACCCCCGCTTTATTATTGACATATGTATCTGGACCTTCTGTTAACCTGTGCTTAGGATCGGAACTTAGACATTCTTTGTATGACCAGTCCAGTGTTTTGTTCTCTTATGGACCTGGACTTCATCTTGGACAATTTTCTTAGAATATTGGGAATATCTTTTGCGTACACTTGTACTTTATTAGATTTCGTTTACGCTTCAATCATGGTTGGCTTACGTTCCGCCATCGTTTTGAGGTATTTATTGATTCTAGTCTAAACATGTCGTTCGAGAGGAGCATTCCAACGGAAAGTGTTTCAGGGATTCTGGGGGAAGAATTTTTACATATTTTTTTCCGAAATTAACATTGAGGATGCAAGCGATTCACGAGCTTATCTCCTCACCCATCTACGTCGGGCATCAGCTTTTGCTAAGAAAAAACTTATTTCCAAGTACTTCGTTGGAGTCTGAAGATGGATTGGATGAAGACGATTGACAGTAAGAAGTTACCGGAATTTTTAAGGCTCTGAACCGATCCATATACGAAACTTAATACTTCGATTTCGAATATCCTGGGTTCAAGGCAAGTATTAGCAAAGAATCTGTGAGACGTTTTTTAATCGTTTAAAAATATGCAGTATTTCGACGATGAACCTTGATCAGAAACATTACAAGGGACTGATACATTAATTTGCTTTGCATGCAGCATTTCTGCAATAGGTAGCAACCCAATAAAATTAAACTTTCAGCAAAAATTAAAGCATAGTTGTTACTCTTCAGAAGTCCTTCACGCTCATCATTGATTAAAGTTTTTGATGCTAAAAACAAGCATTCAAATGGTGCAGCCCCTCCAGAAGGAGTAGATTCGGGAAAATGGTGACTAATGCACTGAACTTTATAGTTCATTGGGGATCATCCAGCGACATTGACTTTGGTCAAGATCGCCTAGAAAAATTAGAATACACTGTTTTGACAATTTCACCTTATTCACAGAAAGGGCATTCACTGTGATCCAAAGTTCAAATCGGTAAGTCGGTTGTGAGGTTTCAAGAAAGAACTGAAAACATTAAGCGCACTCCGTGAAATAATTCATTACCGGAGGAAAAAAATCCCGCGAACAGGTCACCCAGTGGGGGGCGGGGGAACTTGACGGCCGAGAAAACCTCACCAAAAGAGCTGAAGATCGCCACATAATTCTTGCTTCAGTGCTTACAATTTTCAAATGACCACTGCCTAAAAAGCGCAGAATATGTTCTTTAAATATCCCTAATTGTGACTAGCTAGGAGTTTTTTAATTTGGTCACATTATTAACTATTTTCCCACTGATCATGACACGATTATGAAGACATTGGTTCCTTTCAATGAAACAGGTCCTTAGTGTTTTTACTATTATATTTCTAAAAGCAAGTAGCCTTTCTCAAAGCTTGCAATTTTAATTATATTTAATAACGCCGTGCTGATACAATGATTTAATTTTATAACGTGAGGCAGTTTTGAACTTTAACCTTGTGCACAGAGTAATAGATGCCACTGCAGATTCTGCCGGTCAACTAATGTGCAATTTGAAATTGATGTGAGACCTGATAGTGTGAAACTACAAACTATGTCATAATCAAGCTGACATAATTTTTTGGTACTAAACCTCATCGTCAATCTTAAACAGCAATGATTATTTCAATTTAATTCTATTTTTCTAAAGTAAAAATGAAAAGATGGTTAACAACACCCTTAAATCCATACTTAAAAAATACAACATGTACTGTCAGTGAATCATTAATCCACACGTATTATTTAACCGGCACAACGCGTATCTGCAACTTGCGGCATCATCAGTCACAAACTTTTAAAACTTCTAAATCAATGCCACTTCCGTTCATAGAAAAATAAACTAGTAATGTTAAGAATAATTTAATAAACTGCGGAACCAACTGCGCAGTAACATTAGCAGTAACATTGTCATTACTTTTGGTGAATGGAATAGACCTCACTCATTGCAAATGGAAGCTAATCAGTAGAAGATTGAATGCTACATACCTGTTCATCTAGACAAAATTTACGGTGTAGTGTTTCACTATTGGGCATGAAATACATTGGCAGCTATAAGAACTAGGTAATGTATATGTATTACCAGTAATTAAATCAATTCCAAAAACTTTTCTGTGAAGACATTCAAAGCTGGATATAATTTCATAAATTTCCGTAGCATGTTTTATTTTAGGAAATTTAAAATTCTTACACATTGTTGCTTACACAGCATTCTGTCTATTTATAATTGTAGGCATTATTGAAATCAATGACTTTGTGCGTTAGGCACTTTGTCATTATAAAAATATTAACTTATTGAATTATAACGGAATATTCACCACGCAAGTAAACATTTTAAGTTGCCTCGACCGGTCGCAACGTTTACAGGAGACGGGAAGTGAAGCGAGAGAAGTAACACATGATTGTGAACTATGGGAGGGATCAAGGTCAGGTCATAAGGAGGTGCTGAGGAGGTGCTAAGGGAGGAGAGGGATTGGAAGGCACAGGCACTTAAAGAAATGGTGAGTGGATTACCGGCAAAACCTCATTTGTCAATTTTTCCACTTTATTTAAAAAATACTCCAATTTCAAAACTTTATATAAATCTAATACAGCACCTTTTTCGTAAGTATGATGTACATTAAGTTTATTAGTATATAAAAAAATTGCTCTCAATCAAGTGGTAGGGATACCGGATTTCTTATCAGCATAAATCTTCTGACTTTTCAAGCTATTTAATCCTCGCTCAAGTCAGTTACATATACATTGACGTAATAATCTGCCAGCTACCTATAGGGTAGGGCTTGAATTATAACCAAAATGCATTACACAATACACTACATGAGCTTATGTATCTATTACTACTGATTTATTTGCAAAAACCAGCCAAAACCCGTATATAGGCTTAAATCTCTCGAATTCATGCTACACTACAGGTATACTGCTTTATATGACTGTTCTTACCTCTATACGAATCCACAAGGATACAAGGGTCACATCGCAAATACGTACGGCCTTATATTGGTGCCAGGTTACAGATGAAGATACAAGCATTAGAGATAAGTCAAATAAGTACACTTCCTATTTATATATTCGTGAGTCCTTAAAAGTCCCAATGCCAGCTTTTACTGTCTCTTATCGTTCGCAATACAGATGCAGTGATGCATAACAGGTAAAAATTCCGTAAATGGAAACCGTTACATTGGTTGAGGAACTCTTCCAGAGTTCATATGGCAATCTCTTTTAAGTTAGGGATCATCCTTTTCTTATTGTAGAAACTTATATTTAAATTTACGTGGGGCAATGAAAGGAAATACGCTAAAATATATTTAACTGCCATTTCTGTCTCCTTCTGTTTCTGGGCAAAAGTTTTCAAATCATTTGTTTGTTTATCAAAATGACGGTGAAATTATTTTTACTCCAGTTTTGTTCCGCATACCTAGCCCTTAAATTATATATATATTTACTGTTTTTAACCACTTTAACAACCTTTAAATACACATCGAACAAAAATAATCACAGAAAAGTTATTTTCCGAGTTTAAATACTTACGCGTGGCATTAAATTCCAAACATATTTCGATACTGGCTGCCAAAAGTACCGTTCTTTACTTTGATGAACGAAAATTACTTTCGTATTGCGTTTAGCAAGGCAATTGTGGTAGTAAAAAGGTTTCACTGCAAAGTAACTACTTCAGCGCACCAAACCCTTTTGAAAAAAATATAATAAGTGGATCACTTTCCGGTTTTTGAATCCATACAGTGGGTTGCATGTGGCTGAAGGAAGGAGGAAACGGGTGACGCTGCGTTTGCTCGTCCCTGGTGCTCCATGAAAAAAAATCAAACCTTAAAATCTGGCTGTGAAACACGAAAGAGAGCTGCAGTCAGCGCTATTTTCATTAGTACCAATTCACTAAGGAAGATTCGACCACTTATGCAGTCCGCCTACACATTCCTGGTAATGTAGTTAGAGAAATTATATGAGCCTTCCCGGAGTGTAATCGTAATCCGGAAGAGCGGGCATCGGTGGAGCTAACGGTCTGAGGCCATGAAAGGAGTCTTTAAACGTGCGTATCACAGCTTACGGTAACGACTATGTCTCTCCAACTCTCCCGCAACTTTAGTGTCCCTCTTCCAGATCATCTTCCTCAGTCTCGCAAACTAATTGCTCAGAAAAAGGAAAATATTACTCAAACACTTCACACCCAATTAAAACGGTTACCCATACGTTGCTATCGAATGGCTAAAGTTTACAAAATTTTCAATCAAACTTAGTTTTTCGGCTTGTAAATCTTCCACAGTGAAATGCACTCTATCATACGCAATTCTTATGCTGAAATTCATAACACTGAGTTTAATCACACTGACCATATTTCTCAAAGTCATCTGGTAAACCAATCAATCGGGAAATATCGACATTAGCGGCGTTTACTACTGATGCTTGATCTAAAACAACAGCTTAGAAAAAAATCAACCCTAAATCATACTTCCACCATCCAGCAGTCTAGAGTATCATCATTTTCCTCTAAGCAGCATATGGAGTATATGTGCGTTTGAGATACTCAATACGGTAGTGGTTCAAACTGAAATTAATTTCTATAGTCTAAATAAATATCAGTTACAGTTAATTAATCCCCTTACACTTGATATACTACTGCTACACTATGGAAGCCTACTGAATGAGGGTTATTGCTAGGAGTTGATAAGATTGCTTTTGCAGTTATCCTGTAAGGGATATGATAGACATCAGATTCATAAGCTGGAATAAAGGGGAAAAAATTATCTGGGCTGAACTGCAGCTATGAAGACGGGGTGGTAAAATTATTTCAATGAACAGTTATTTAATAAATCATATATTTGGTTGTAAAAGGAAAGCCATGCTAGTTATAAGGTACGTACTCCTTGTTAGAGGGAAGAGTGGTCAATTTTTAAGGCTCATGTAATAAAGTTGGCATTACCACAAGTTTAGAAACCAACATAAAGACGTTATAGTAAGACCACGAAAATTTGTTTGAAAATATAAATAGATAAGTTCCAACAAGTATATACAATGAGTATAATTGTGAAAAATTAACGATGATATGCGGCTAATTTTTATGATCTATCATTTCTCCTTTATTCAGAGCAAGGTTTTAGCACGTTTTGAGATTAAATTTATTTTCAAGATTAAATAAAAAAATCAAATAGAATTTCGCGAAGGAGCAATAGAAAAAGTGGAAGTGACGGACTGCGAAGCGCTTGAGAGAAAACGTTACCACCTCAATTGTATTTCAGCGAAGAAATGCGTATGATGTAGTCTTCTACAATCAAAATTGGCTTTGTAAAGATTCATTATTATCGAGAAATTACTGAACTCAACGGTGGTGGAATACAATTGAGTAGGTGTTTGAACTACTCCTATGTGGTGAGTACTGCTCCAATGAAAACAGTCCATTATCAGCGAAGTTCCTGATTTTTCTCTCCAGTATATTTCCGCCGTACAAGGAAATGCTTACTTTACCTCCATACTCTGAGCGCCGAAAGGCAAAAACAATATTTTTTTGTTTTTTATATTAAACCGTGGCGATGAAAACCCTTGCAATCTGATAGCACATTTCTGGCGTAGTATTTGCCTTTCCCAAATATAATATAGCACTACATACATCGCCGAGGAAAAGTGCACCAAAATGGGTGCTGTGGAAGAAACGAGCCCTTTTCTTGTCTCCCGTGTGATTTCCTGATACGAACATGCCACTCCAGGTATATGATATATCTCGCATTCCACTATGTTTCACTTACCAATACTCCGGTACTTTTTGTGAGAAGTCCCGCCTGCGATACCTATCTTGCTCGTAAGCCTACTATCCCGATTTCCCTAGGCGCGTCATCTGAGCACCACTCTTTGCTCCACAAACCATTCCACTCGCCCGAGGCGCTCAGTCATGCGTGGGGAAAGATTCGTCTCCGAGGAGGCCCGTGTCTCCCGAGGGGCTTCCCATGGCTTTGCCGTTCAATTGTAATCGCATGTCTGCTACAACTATCGGTAATGCAAGGCCGAAGAAAGGAATTGACTGTGATACTCGTCTTGAGACGCTTCCCTGAGGGAATGCAGGAATTCCCGAATGCACTTCTCATACGCATGGAAAAGGATGTGCACCAATGGAACTCACGAGTATACATTCAGCCAACATCCCAGAATCACGAGAATTTCTCTCAATCCCATCCCCATGAGGTATCTCTCCAAATAGGTCATCTGGCAATGAAGCCCCACAGATATGCAGGTAAAAAGATTTCTCATAATGTGAAAAAACCTCGTGAAAACATCTAGAAAGTGAGATATTTTCGTATTAAATTCATGGGACTTTACAACACATGCAGGAAACAGAGAAAAAAAAAAGAATTATTTCGTCAATGCCTGGTTTTAAAATACTTTTTCTACACTCTTCACGAGAATTTTACCGAAACATTTGTTTATATGGCGATTTAATATACTGATTTTCACGAATAGCTTTTAGTCATGCAATATTTGCTATTTCCTTTTTATAACGATTTTAAAGGGCTTTCCTACGCTCAAACAGAATGTTGATGAGCGTGGAAATAATACATATCTTAAGCTGGCTCTAGCCTCAGGGTAACCTATTCCAGATTTATGAAAAATTGAATACATAATCATCGAAGAGCGTATTATAAGCTGGGATGAAAATAAAACAGGTCATCCGGGCAAATTTTATAAGTGGAAACTAAAGCATTTATTAAAAATTCTCGTGGTTATGAGATATTGGCTGGATTGATACTCACAAGTTCAATCGGTGCACATACTTGTCCTAGCGTATGAGAAATGCATTCGAGTACTGCTGCATTTCCACAGGGAAACTTGAAAGTGGAAATTTAACCATGATCTGATATGGAGATTTCTCAGATTACAGCAGAAAACGCAACTTCATCGTGTAAGCAAATTCAAGCTTTCAATTAAAACTGAGTATAAGGAGCAAATTGAATAAATTGGATAGAAATAAAATATAGCGATCAAATTCCCTATTTTTTAAGTAACTAGCGAATTACTGTGGTAATTGATGTCAAAGTGCAGTAGCTCCAAGAAAATGGCACTGCAGTCAGCTACTAAGGCTGGAAAAATGTTATTAAAATATAATCATAGAATAATTGGCATATGTTGTACATTAATTTTTGTTTTTAATAGATATTAATTTTTATTAGTGAAAGTTGGATTTCATAAACTGAATAAAAACTACTCATAGAACGTAACTTAGGGTTAGTCTTGACTCACGCAGTCAAGCCAGAGCCGCTTTAAACCTTTTTATTATCACTGAATTGATAAACAAGGTAATTTTAGAGGTAATATGATGAAAAAAGAAGTTATATAATAATATAAATATAATTTTACCAATTATAGCACCAGTGAATGATTTATAACATATAGATAAGAAAATGTATAACCAAAATGGTTGGCCCCAGGATAAAAACACGGGTTCAAAAGGTTGTCAATTCTTTTCTCTTTTATTAAGTCATTCGCTCATATTCTCTCTTGCATAAAATCCAAATTTTCAGCATAAATATTTAATTCTCAAATATGGAACTATACCCGAGAAATTCAATATCATTAACATCCTGAGCCAGTTAAAAGTTTAAAAAATCGAGCATGAGTTTTAATGACGGATTATTGAGCTAAGCATTGAGCATAAACTGACTATTTAAGAGCTTAGTTAATGCCCCAGAATAGTGAATGAATTACCGTTTGGTGAGTGTAATGTTTGGAAATCAGATGTTAAATGCAAAGGCCTGAAGGTTATTTCGTAATTTCATATTTTTCGGATTTAAAGGAGATAATCATGGAATAATTTCAATTATGCATTGTATATATTTTCACAGCGGATAGAAGCGAATGAATCCCCTGTAGTACGGTAACGTTTCCCTACCCTTAGATTGACAGTATCTCGTTAATACGTTGGACTCTGAAACCGAACGAACGGCTTTCGCGCCAACGCTGACCGAACGGTTTATGCTGAACGTTTGAGTGGCGCATGCATTACGCTCTTCCTGAGCGGCTGCATTCGGTTGACACTACGCGAGGCAAGACGCGCTTGTTAATCAGTTTCTATGATTTTCCGAACCGCGGGGCCACCGGTACATACATTCATGTTGGTTTCTTTCCATTGCGGCGTACGGAAGAGTGTGTGCCGGTCGCAATAAAATTCGGTATTTCGAATTAGTTGTGGGTTTCCTTAGTGAACTCTGCTGGAAAATTTGCTAACTTTTCCTAAGTCTGCGCTTTGAAATTGATCTACAGAACATTTTGATATTTCAAGGAATTTCTATTTGCCGACATCGTCACCAATTCCTTGTTTTGTTTTATTTCGGCGTAAATACGACAGGTAAGGAAAGCTGAACCGTACTGCCTGTTGATTGCAAATGAGCGCCATGAAGCCAATAATTCATTTCATGTTCGTCACTAACTATTTCGAGTTTGCTTGTTACTAACAGCATTGCAAGCGTTTTGATATTTTCTTTTGGTGAAAAGTCCGTGGAGAGCATGAGCGCTTGGGTCTTAGATTAGTTTAGGTTATGATTGCCCGCTCTTGCATGATGGCTATCTTGTATTTTTGGTAATTCGCTTGTATTTTATTTTCGGCGATGACAAGTAATAGCAATGCACAGAAATGTTTTCTATAATTTGTTGCAACAAGTTCGTGGCCAGTTTCAGCTCAGCTTGTTTTCGATGGCAATTTGTGAAAATAATATTCTGATAGTAATCATTAGAGTGCTTTATCAAGGTTGAAGTAAACCAATCAGGTTACAATTTCCTTCTTGTGCATTGTAGGGGGTCAGGTTTTGCTGGTTGAAAAAACGACCCAAGTGGACTGTATGAAGTCAAAAGGTGGTGTGAAAGCCAGTTCTGTGGATGTTGGGGGCCGGAAAAATAGTACAATCAGGACTGTGAAGGCAAACAAAAATGGTTCATGTGGTCAAGGTAAAGCAAATGTTACAAAAACAAATATAAATGTTGTGTTTTATTCGAGGTGATTGAACTTTCTTTAAAACAGAATATAATAAATTTGATCTGGGTCTGATCTTGCCAAGGAAACTGTGAGCGGCAAAGTTTCAGCAGAAGAAGGTACACACGCTGTTATCATTTATGTCTATATAATGAATTGAAAATGTATATCCTTAACTAAAACATAAGTTTTCTCCACAGGGCCAAACACTTCCAGATGTTCAAGGGACTTTGGGGAACGAAATCCCAGGTGCAGCAGCACACCTAGGAGGAGCGATCTGCAGCACGAGCGTTTCACTTTTGATGATACAGATAGTACAGTAAATTCTTTCTTTCAACCTTTTTATAGTATTTATAATCTTGTTGCTCACTTTCTGGTTGTAAAAATTACTTTTAGATGCAATGGAGGGTGAGAGTGCTTCTGTTTTTAATAATTCACGCAATCAAGAAAATGAGGGAAGAGACCAAAGTATCAAAGAAGATTCTATTGCAGAAGCAGAAATAGCTAATGATGATTTGCATCAGCCTGATTCTAATTTAATTCAAACACAGATTTAAAAAATGTCTCCTCAAGGTAGTGTACCTGGATAATGTTGTCCTCACACCTCTATTTTCTTTTCCTATGAATTGATTTGGTGAATATTGTCTTTACCTATCTGTTGCAGACATACTAAGACTGTTGTATGAAAAAACAGTAAGAATGGAGAAGGAAATTTTAAACTTGAAAAGATCTAACGAGGATATTCGACAATTACTTGTGAATCGAACTGAGGTCCTCCAACAGCCAGAGGGCCTTCCTGAGCTACCCTTGAGAACGTTTACAGATGCCGAAAGAGCAGAGAATATGGCAAAAAATACAGTTGCAGTGAAGGAATTCATTGTTAGCAGAGACTTATATTACTTGTAACACTCATTTCAAAATAATGTATAGGAAGTTTTTTATTTTGCTACCCTTCTCGGCAGGTAAAGAAGCTGTCAATTGCTGGTCGAGGGCAAAGTGATGGTGAATGTGTAAAGAAGGTGATGGTGGAGCTTTTAAGCAATCATACTGGCACATTTTTCAACCGGAAGGGCCACAACAACAAGACTGCTTTTGCAGGCTAGACACTGCAGGAGACAGTGTATCGTAAGCATCCCAGTTATGCCATTTCATATTTTAAAAATATTCCCTTGTGAACTGACAAGTTTAAGTGCCTTACTTATTGCACTATTGAGTTTAAGAATTACGTAGATTTTATTATAATTTTAGTAGATTTTCATGATGAGTTAAGAAAGCTAAAGCATAGCAGTTTTACTTTGAAAAAAATATTATTTAAAATGTTTTGTCATACGAAGTCCCATGGCACCAACATCATCCATCGCTCTCAACTCTTTCTTCTTCTTGCATGCTTTAATTGGGGTTGTGTCATCAATAATCTTAAGACACTAAAGTTCATTTTTTTTAGTTTACTTTTTTTACGAAAAACCTATCCAAACCTTAGACTGAGTTATTTATGCATCAATAGGATATCTAGGCGTTATTTTCAATTGTAAGCGTGGAAAAGAAGCAAGGGAATTTTTTTTAAATCTGCCTTAGGAGCAAGTTATTTACTCTTTGCTCATTTTTCTGTTTTGCAGTAGCTGTCAAGAAACTAAGGCCATCCATGGATACCACGAAGGTTGAAAATGGAATTAAAGAGTGGCTGAAGAGCAGGAAGTTTGTTAATCACGAATTCCCTCAGTAGGAAAGTCTTGTGTAGTGTAGCGTTGTTAATAAAAGATCAAATTTTGAAACGGGCTTCCTCATTTCCTATTTTCAACATCATTCAATTTTTAAAAATTACCGAACACGTTTTTACTTAACATTTCTTGCACGTTGGACGGGAACGGTTATCGGCCAACCAAAACAAAATGTTCGGGACGTTTGCCATCTAAACGTTGCACAAACCGTCGGGGTTCGAACGACAATCTAACGTTAGGGAAACGTTACCGTGCTGCAGGGGATATATGTACTTCCGAAGTGACAGATATCAAATCATATTATCTCCGTGTCTAAATCGTGTCCACAATGAAAGTAGAGCGAAAAAATCTCTATTACTTCTATTATACTATCCACCACCAACACTAAACTCACTTCAGTCATTGTCTTTACTAAATTCATTTCAATACCCCCCTATTTCGAATTTCAAATCCCAGAACCCCTCTTGATACTAGAACCACACGCCTCAACGGAAACTCGCAGGGATGTATGGAGTAGAACATGTGTAGTATATTAATCCTCCATACTTCTGCAGCCCGTTTTATAATCGACCATAAGAACTTATTTATTCCCATCTCCCAAAAAAGGCTCACGAGTGGCTATAGATATTTAGGTAATAGGATACAGATATACTTTTTTGGTCTTAATGGAAGTATTAGATTAAGAAAATGTGTAGAAGTTAAAAAGATGCATGGCCTCCAAAAACGAGAACTAGCAAAATTATGAATAAAACAACGTGTGTTTTTCTAACCTCAGTCACGATGCATTTTTACTCCACTGCAACGAGCACTTATTTAAACCGAAATGTACTGGAATGGATGCTACCAGAGACAAGCAATTACCTCTCAAAACATTAACCAAACTCTCACCGTAAAAAATGCTAATAAAACCCCACAATAGCGTGATTATCGTAACTAACAGGTATTTTATAGGCTATTATTTCACTAAGTACTTCCTAAAACCCAGTGGTGGAATTGTGGTCATGATACAAATTCCTGTTCGCGATGCACACCAACTCTGAACAGAGAGTTTTTTCATAGAACTTTAAATAGCGAGAGGTGAGATATACGAGAACATTACCTCGTTAAAAATAATCTAGAGCATTAGTGTAGATGAAAGGGCTTTTTCCGATATTCACTAGTTTAAGCAGTGTGTATGGCCACGCATTCAACAAAAATAATCCAGAGCAGAATCTGTGACGCCCATTTACGGGTTGTTTCAATTTATTTTTTCCGTTATCACTCCACTTGTACATTACGCAGCCAAAAGCCATTTGATAGGGTCTTTGAAATCAGATCCCAAAGTAAATAAATTTGGAAAAGTTAACGGGGGCAACACCGGTGGAATCTTAACCCGCAGCAGCGCGGACATATCAGATTACGCGTGTGTTTATTGCTCCCATGCTCAGCTCAGTCTCTTACCCTCTCGTTTTCAAGTCATTCTACACCTTACTCTTCCATTTTGAATGAGAGGTTGCAAATTTTAACAACATGACAAAGATTCCGCAAAAGTTTTTAGATATACTTTTGTCGTCCAGTATTTATTGCCACATAGTTTTCCAGATAATTAAATTTTGCGTTTGTTTCCGTGAAATTCAATGGTTTAATATTGAAAATTATAAATATAAATAAAAAATCTTAATTTTATTTTCTTATAACGCAACAATGGAACGAGCAACAACCGTAATAGTTAGCGAATATCATTGATACATATATTAATTTTTTCCAACAATTCTCTGAAAATATTATCACCGCTATTCATTTACATCCATGGTCAACTAACAACCAACGATTTCATAATGGATTAGATTGATGCAATACTTCCGGTATAATATTACCCTTAAAACTTGGTACTTATTTCTTTATATGTAAGACATTAGAAAATATTCAAATATAGCAGGTGAAATTTGATGGAAATGCCATGAGAAAACCTATGTAACCGGCAAACCAAAGGTCTACGATTCAATTCCCAGTTCAGGACGAATTTTTCTGTAAGCCATTAATTTACTCATGGTCCCAAAGCTGCCGATTTCTTTTCAAACACTTGGAGAAAATGGAAGAGAAATAGAAGAGAATTTTAGAAATCAGACTTTTTCAGCAAAGAACTCAGATAAATACGACTCATCGTATACATTGAGCATAAAAATAGTAAGACATGGTTTCCGGCTTCGCCTGGTGGAAATTAATGATTTCACTCATAATAAAAGATATGTACTTTGGTTTATTCCACACTATTTAACATAACTCAACTCGACCATGGTTTCGACACCGCGTGTCATCCTCAGGTCCTTTGTCGAAACCATGCTCGAGTTGAATTATATTAATTAGTGTGGAATAAAACAAAGTACATATCTTTTATTATGAGTGAAATAAAAAATATGCATCAACGGCCAAAAAAGACAGAACTAAATATTTCTGAAACTATATGAAAAACCCGGCTTCGCTCGCAGGCTTAGAAAATATTTTTCTGATCCATGCATAAAAGAGCCAACCTATAGTTGAGCATTATATTTCATTTGAAAATTAATAAAAGAAAAAAGAAACCTCCTCATTGATTCCAGTGCTTTTTTTATGGGACTTAAGTAGAGAAAATGTAAATTAGAAGTACTCACTGCTGCAATAATGGAACTTTGTCAATCTATAGTTATTTTTTTCACAACATAACGAAAATATATTACCATTGCTAATACCGACACATAATTTTCATCTCTCTCTTTTGTTAGCTCAATATTTAATAGGTCAATTGCAGAATGTCATGTTCTAGCGGCTGATAAATACAAATTTCCGAATTGCGAATATTTTAAAATTTATGCAATTCTTCCACGCTTGGATCAAAGGCCCAAACCAATGCTCCAGGATTTATTACAATAATGTACGCGAGAAAGAAAGCTTATATTTTTGCTTGATCATCTCTTTTCCATGTCGTTCCTCTTTCATTATCCACTTTAATTTGCACAAACACATATCGGATTCAGTTTTCAATCCTTTCCAAAGGACTCACATTGTTCCATACCCAGCTCCTTTCGGCAGCTCCCGTTCGACCATCCATCGGATTTTTCCATAATTTTTTTTTGGCTCCATATAATATGTTAATAAGATTAAAATCCGAATATGTACCGCAAAGTAATGAAATAGAAGGATATCCAACGCTATCTCAAAGCGTAGGATCATTAAAATGACATCTGATGGGTCAAGTTCATTTTATTTTCTCAACTTAAAGAGAAACCTTTGGTTATTTCAGTTTAAGGCAACCTATAAAACACGTAGAAAGTTCTCCGAATACTAAGTATCACAGCAGAAAGAATGTTATTAGAAATTACATTCTTCTAAGCTGATTGATCACTTCGAGAAAATTTAGATATCCAAGTTTGGAATGCATTGTTAGAAATAAAGCATGCGTTTTGAATTTCCAATAATGAAACTTTAAATGATTTGTTCTCCGAAAAATATAAGACAAGGTGGAATAAGATCAACTTTTGTCTATTTTGCAAATATAATTCTACTTTTATACGGCAAATCTCTCTCAATGGCCAAAAACGAGGTAGAACTATGTAATATAACCAATGAGGTAATTGTATGTAATTGATTGCTCCGCGTTTGAAGCCAATATGTAATACAACCTAAGTGGTTGTGTGGGGCACTTCAAAGGTTACTCTACTACTTACTCTAGTTCCGCGCTTCTCTCGGACGTACCTTTCTTATCTCCCTGCACGGCTAACCTCGTCAATAAAACGTATAATTCTAATTCAAACACATGTTATCATTTATTTAAAACACAAAAATTATTATGATAACCAAATTTGTACTATATTCATGCATTACTGCATGCATTAATAAATCCTTCTTTAGCTTATGCACATTTCAACATAAAACTTATGGAAATCAAATTAGCAATGTAATAATGAAAATTGGCGTTAATTATCGCTGTTCTTTAGTTCCTTTAGAGTCATTTAATACTTAAACACATTAATATTCACACATTCACCTTTTAGGCCCATTATCTCTTTATCATAAATATATAAAAATCAAAATCAGACACAGGAAATTATAATTCAACATATATAGGCATCTCCGTCCTAGACGACACAGGTGGTCAGCTTCACCGTATCTGCCTTCCCCCTCGGACGAGTTACTGTGGCGTCTACTTTCCACGGTCAGCAATGGAGTTCCCGTCTCTCTCTCCCTAATTGGGCCGCTTGGTTTCCTGCCAGTCTGCCGATCAGCTGTCTTAGTGCCTGCAGTTTACAGCTTACTCTTCATTCAATGCTCAGCTCAAAATTTGATGGGATTCCCAGTCTTTCTCGTCCCGTTTTTTCAAGAGCACTTTCTTTTACGTCTGACTCTTTCCGTGGCTGATAGAGAACTCCCCTTCTCTTTCTCTAATTCTCCGTCATGTCTTTTAATATTCTGATGCGATTGGCCCCGGCGTCTCTCCTGGCAACTTAGGTATGCCAAGTTTGTTTTCCCCTCTCTGCAAGGACGTGGGGATAATAAATGCCAAATATGGCTGTCCTCCATTGTTGATTCTCTTCTTTCGCACTACGTGGGGAAAATCTCTGTCAAAGATGGCAGACCCACCGTTATATTACAACTATTAACTTCTTCCAACTCTTCTCGTGGTTCTCAAATTCGATACGGTGGTATGGTACGAATAAATATACGCATATCATTTCCTGTGTATAGATATGTATCTAGTCGAATGTGTAAAATCACTTATCTTAACGTCAAATGAATTTATTCAGATATCTGTAGCACATATTTTTTCTTAACTGAAATAAGTGCGTAATCATTCACCCATACCTCAGAGTAGCTATTTAAAAACATTGAAGAATGTCTTTTTTGACCCAAAGGAGAATGTAGATCAAACTCAAAAACAGATATCAATCAATTATTCCTCAAATCCCAGGTAAAACCAATGATAACGGATTCCAATTGTCTATCTACCGCGACAATAGACGATATTGTTGCTGTTGCATGTTGCAATTCCAATCAATATGTAATCCTCAGATCTTAAGTAACAATATTGAGTACCAAGATTGATATAGTATTGACTACCCTCCTCTTACACGGGATGAAACCAATCGTCTCATGGGGAGAATTATAGTTTCATTTGAGAAGGTGTGATATAAATACTGTTTTCCAAGTTCAATTTAGAGATTTAAAATAATTCCTACTCTCCTAATTATTTGGAATGGTATGTTCGGTCAGGCATAATTTCCATTTGGCTTCGTAGAGTAATAATTGACGTCTCTTCCCTCTTTTGAATCTATGAACTAAATTTAAATGCATTAATTGCTTGAAAATTTTCACTGGAAAATATACCCTAGCCTATCGTAATAAAAAAGAGTTAAATTGAAACTATTGAAGCTAGGTTTACAAATAGGTAACTAGTAAACCAAAACTCAGGAGAGGAGTATTCGAAATTAGTGTTAATTAGAATGAATGAATGCATGATAAATTACTGACTAATTAATAAACAACTTTGCTTCAATTAGAAAAAAAACATCAACAGAGACGAGCAAAAATTATAAATGCAAAATTAATTGTTCCTAATGAAGGTAACTTATTTTAAAATTAGACTCTAGATATACCAAATTTAAAATTTTGTAAGTGCTTAAAAAGTCACTTACAGAGAAGGATTAGTGTAGAAGGTTTTATAGATTATGAGGACATTTTACTGCGTCGTATTTCTGGAGTGTAAAACTTTAAACTATCGTATTAATGAGATTGTCGGGTTCTCTAAATAATGAATATCATATGAACTCGTCACAGACTTTTAGACAAAGTTTCACGTCAACTTTTTATGAATTCTATATTTGTGTATGGAATTCCTTTCGGGAAATGTTGCGTGGTGCTGATCATTTTACTCAACGTTTCACTCCTCCTACTGGGAGCGTTTTCAAGAGTTTCTCCCAGTAGGAGGAGTGAAAAGTATAAATTCTGAATGAAGCATAACTTCACATTTGAAACAGTCAAAAGTAGCACTAATAAAGATATACACTAGGATTAAATAAAAATAATGCACCATGATTTGTTATCGGATATTAAATTGGTACGTATGGAAATCAATTTTCAATGGAAGAAATCTAATCATTAGAGGAGAGGATCGGCGCGAACCAGACATAATGCGTCACATTACCGCCATCATTAACCTCTTCTTATAAAATCTTTCATCCAACGCAGTCCATCTCCTCTCTCCTACACACTCGTTCTCAAATCAGTAGCCATAAAATAAATCCTCTATCTGTACAAATATAAATGCGAAAACATTACTTGTACATCGTCGCAGAAGCATCGTTTTTGTCATAGTTTCCCAATTTATAGCAAAAAATCCATATAAAAAACGTAATGAAGCAAGGATGAAGATAATAAAATGAAAAAGGAGCAAACAAGATTTTGCAGGTAGCCTTAGAAATAAAATTTGCCTTCTGCGTGCTAAGGAATACTAATAAATATTTCAAAATTTTTGTTGAAAAGATTGTCTTGCATTGAACAGACGTAATTAAACCAGTCATTTATGTAGTGTTTCTTAATGATAGTTAACTTTTTTGGGAAAGATATAATCACACATTACATTACATATAAACCAAGATTTCAAATTATAAAATATTTGAACAAGTAAAAAATAGTATTTGAACAAGAATACTTGACTAAAAGATCGGTAAAACAGTATTCAAAAGCTCAGGTACTTAAAATTCTAAAGAAACATTAAACTGCGAAGATATGAAAGATTTTACTTACTTGAGCTGCTTCTGCGCTTCAAAATACCGGTACATGAACATATTTATTGCAATAATCACTAAACCTGAGATACGCAAGTTAATAGTCAACACATGTATTCTCCAAAGTCTCTCAGAGTTTCTCTTGAGTCACCATGTGCCTTCTGTTATGTTTCGATAGCCGAAAAATCAGATTTATATTTCATTCAGAAAACGCAACACGACAAATATGTATTAATTAGACACACCACTGAGTATACAGTGTCTGTTGCCACGACAGAATATGATTCGTCCACTAGGCAAATAATAGTGCTTTAACGAGTAGATTCTACTTATTCTAGAAATTTTGGAGGTATGATTTTACATAAATTTTTATTTTGTCTAGGTAAATAAATTTAAATTCTCGGAAAAATTAGTAAAGATATACTTCAATACTTCTTCATCAACAGTAAAAGGGTTTCAGACAATATAACATTGCAGCACACAATTTACAGCAATACATTTAAGCGCGTTTAAATAAGTAAGATCCATTAGGTGCCCACCAAAAAGAATATCATTTAGAAAAGAAACAAAAGGGAGATGGAAGATTTGTTTTCTTAATAGGAAGACATTGGGAATGGGATTTCCCTGGGAATATTTTCTATTGCATATAACAATTCTATGTCTATAACAATTTCAATGGAACGATCCTGACCCAATTAAAATAATAAAAACCTGGGATGGTGTTCCATTGGATTGTTCTATGAGATCATTTACAAATTAAAGGCTACTCCGAATAGCTGGTGTCCCAAAAAGTCAGATCCTAATGTGTGTCCTTAATATATCTTCCAGACCATTTCTCCTTTCACTCTTAATAGTCTCATTTAGCCAATACAATACACAGTCTTTTATCATTGGTTTAAGAGAACAAGGTATCTTGCTCATGACTAAGTATTTGTTCGTTATTATATACCCTTACATCTCACATTCACTAATACTGGAGAAACCATGCTAGTCTTTACCTAGAAAGTCATCTACACTCTCACAACTTCTCTTTTAATAAAGCTAGCATAGCAAATTTTGGCTATATCAAAATTTAAGTTTTGAACCTCCAGCAATGATTCCTTTATCCCATACCAAGGGTGACATCCCGACTTGCTTTTTTCACTATGCCCTAGCATAGGCCAAACTTATTCTTCATACTTTTAGGATAAAAATAATCCATAAAAGCTTTCGTACTTCAGCCGTTATCTCGTGACTTCAAACAAACCTCTTAGCTTAAATGATACTTTGAATAAATGAAATGAGAAAATTGAAATGGGAGCATTTCCATAAAAAATAAAACATTTTTACAAGTATTAGAAATCAACCAAATGTATTCGTATCGGTAAAATTATGTTGTTCTACCGAGCTTGACCACATAAGAAGGGGGAGAACAAATGATTGCAATGATCGATTTTGCATCAAATGCTCCATTTGAAATACACGCCCATCGACCCAAACTCAATAGAACGGAATCAAAATTTAAATATATATTCTACTCTGTAATTTTTCATTTGTTTTATTTTTATCGTAGAATGTTTTCGAAAAATTAAACGTTATCGTAAGCAGCAACTCCTAGTCCTTTTTGAAGCACACAAAGCTCAGGATTTCCGACTACTCCCATTTCGTTTCCTACTCTAAAATTAACGGTGCTATAGATTTTCGAAGAGCCATCTTATTAATCTGCCAGAGGAAGAATTGTGATCGCGCGCGGAGCCATAAATCTGACGCCGAGCAAAATTGGTCTATTGGCGTCAATTCCTATCCGCTGTTAAATCCCAAGGGGGCGTATTGGAAAGAATAATATCTCCGACGTCTAGGTGATTCTGAACTCACAAAATGTCTCCATGTCATCAACTTGCACTTTAGCGGACCATATCCACATCGAAGAAAACGTAGTAGAGTTATTAACGACATAATACCAATTTTTTGACATAACTTATGTTTTAAATACTTTATTAAATATAAGGCTAATACATAACTGCGCGGTAGTCAATCACAACCTTGCATTTAGACAGCGAGGAGTACCTATTTCTGCATGCAATATTATTTTAATACGTGTAAGGAAGATTTAATTGTTATGATTACTTCTTACTTTACTGCTACTACAGATTCTAGTTTTCTAGCATAATTTAACCCTTCAGCTCGGCATGCGTCCTGTTGCTCTACATGCCTCCTATGAAGCCTATTTCTTTCCTTCCCCACTCTCTCTGTTCCGAATTAGGTCTAGGTAGTCATTTAATACGTACCAGAGCCAAATGTTTTTGAACTGAAATAAAATGCATTCCATGTTTCGACATGCTTCACTTCTTTTTATGTCTTTTTATGTTTAGTGTGAATTGTTAAAAAACTTTAGTTGATATTTTGCTAAGGAATTTATCAATGTTTCAAATCTACTACGAGCTATTACATTACTATATGCTGATCCCACTCCATATTATACTGCTTCTTAAACGTCCCAAAAAATAACACTTGTTCTTTTTCTTATTTACATCCTTCAAATTTCTCATAACTCATAGTTTCATCTGTAATTAGACCCATATTGTTTGCAAGGATAATTTGGAACGGGCCAAAATACACGATAGAAGGAAGTTCTAATTCTACAAAGAAGAACGTAACCACAAACGGCTGAATTTCTCAGTAGTATTTTTAGGTACATCGTGAGAATTTTAAAACATATATTTCGATAAATTAGAATTGACGAGCAGGCAATCCTGTATTTGAACTATTGAACGTATCTATATAGTGCTCTATTAACCCAGGAGGAAATATTACAATGAAGACAGACAATTACGTGCAATCCACCTTAAAGGGTCAAGAACATTAGCCGAGCACTTGAAATTTTGGGGTGAGACGTTTAAAAGAAACGTTTTAACGACATTTTGTCAAATGTGTAGCTAGCTTCAGTGAGTAAGAAGTAATGCTGTTGATTCGAACTACACGCAGGTTCAAATTACTCGGACACCCCAGCTATCAAATACGATACAGACCTTTGATTTGCTATCCTTTGCAGTCATATGAACTTGAATCCATCGAATCCACATATATGATACGGCTATTTTATTGTAGCACTAACATTCAATGTTTCAAAACTACTACGAACTATTTCATTAATACCAAAAGTTACAATATCTCACTACTTTTAAAGGGATTAAGGTGGGAGTCCCAAGAGACTTGGAGGCTACTTGCTAAGCTTAGGTTGCTAGAGACATTCAGAGCTGATGTGCTTCAGAGCGATACAGAAAATATTATCAAGACACTATACTATATCTCTAGATCTGACAGAAGCGATAAAATAAGAGAGATACACTGCCGAACAGATAGGTACAAAAACGCGTTCTTTCGACGCAAAATATGTGACCACACTAAAAACTGAGCTCCGCTAAGTACACTCCCATAATTCAAGTCACCATTTCACCTCCCAAAGCCTTAAATCTTTACGTAGCTACTGTCCTTACACCCCCTGACACACGCCCATATGTCGGCTCACAGGGTATTATGTAGATGTAAATGTAGAACATTGGATAGGAAAAATTAGGTAGGAATGAAATAAATGTTGGCGCTACTCATGACGAAGCAGAAGCCGAGCTGATAAGAACACCGTGTCAAAGTAGCGTTTGCTTTGGATATGCCTTACTAATGATTATATATTATGGTAAGCTAATTTCAAAGTCATTCTAAGATTCTTATCATGAAACTCTACAATACATTTATTAAGTAAATGCTTACAGTCTGAGTCCCTAGCTGCAGCTGACTTCATTTCATGAGTTAGCCGAGAAACCCATGACTGGTGTTGACGTTAGGACACAAAGCCTTGAGTCCTGCAAAATCAAATATCAACACTAAGGAAATATAATTTAATAACTAAAAGGCTCTTGCATTTGGTAGGTACATAGCCGTAGTTTACAAATAGCTTGTGTGATTAATATAGGTTTCAAGGAGGTAATTGCGTTTTTACCAGACATTTCTTTTGTTTATGACGGCAGAGGTTCAAAAGGTAAATGCATATTAATAGGCACATCTGCACAAAAATTTTATGTAACTTATAAGATAAACGTAATTTACTTTTACCGGTGCCGCAGGACCAAGACATAACTCGAAGGTTGCCACTTATCAACTTGTCTTTATCTCCAACTGCACAGGGTACTTACAAGGGAAGGAGAGGACACAAACTTCGATTGCCGTTTAATAGTTTTCACTCTTTCTCATTTCGAATACTGGGGGTCTGTAAAGAATAACATATCCAAAGAGTCAGGTGTAACCAATAATGATGAGCACATAAAGGGA